>CAEFZY010029717.1:0-13841 GCA_903066815.1 Brachyrhaphis roseni | reverse complement strand
TATATATATATTCTACATGCGGCCCTTCCAAATGTATTTAAGAGAAATACTTTATTCAAATATTTATAATAATAAGCATTTATTTATTATTATTAGTTGAATGAAAGTGTGTTGCTGCAGTGGTGACATTGGACAATATATCAAATCATCCTCATATCAATGTGTGCAATAATCATCTTATAAAAGGCTGCTTGGAGCAATAATTGTTGGCTGGTGTATTCAAAGTGTTATGAACTAAAGAGATTACCCTGAATCCCAATAATGGTTTAAATGATATTTTCTGTTCAGAGCTTCAGAGTCCTCAACTGCAAGCTTTCTGATTCGGCTTTTTAAAGTCTGTTTTATAATATCGTGTTTTTCTTAATATTTTTCATTTGTAAATTATTTAATTTGTCTCAATCCACTCCAAGTTAATTTTTCTGTCCCTTATTTTGTCTCCTTCCTGCTTCGTTTTTAATTTAACATCAGAGATGGGAAAGTAAAATGCCGACGCATAAATATGAAAACTAGTGATGGGGCTCAATCAAATTTTTTAAATCCAGTTAATTTCAAGGTCTCTAATTAATTAACTACACATGACTAAAACATGTCAACAACATACGAAACATTTTCTAATCAAAACCCCTTTTTGCTTTTAAATTATTGATTAGACATGTGAGATGAACAATATTTATAGTTTTTAAAATGTTATTCAGGTTTTTGTATGTTAACTGCCATGTTAACCCATTAACATGGCAGTTAAAGGGTTAAGTCATCAGATCAGAAAACATTACATGTAGATAAACGTGGAGGGAACAATTTGGTGGAGAAATATTGGAGAGGTAAAAAAAATCTAAAATGGCTAATGAAGTAAATATATCAACATCAGTTGTGTAAATAATTATATTAAAGTCATTTTATTAAAAAAAAACTTTAAAAAAGGGAAATTAATAAAATAATCAATAATACATCATTTACAATTTTATTTTAATAATCACATTCAAACAAAATACATTTTAAGTGCTAGATCTAAATATTAATATCAACCTGTGTCATATTTTTTTTTAAAGATAAAAATAAAACCAGTTTTGTTGTTTTTGTTTCATTTGTGAGTTCAGTCAGCACAGTGATTATTTCTGTTTACTCTTGGTTTTTGCATGTTTGGTCCTCCATACTCCGGATCTGCTCTGTGTTTGGTGAACAAACTGGATGCTTAAATTCATCGCAGTGTTCCTTGGAACCACAATCAAGGGGTTTTCCTGGATGATCCGGACCGGGAGAGGCCTGCGTTCTCCGGGCGCCGCCCCGGAACCCGTCCCTGCTGTTCGGCCCCTGCTGCGGGGCCGTGTGCAGGGGAAGCCCGGTCGGTGGTGGCGGAGGGCTACAACGTGACCTGACAACAAGGAACCTCCGGGAAAACCGTCAGTCCTGAACTCTGAGCCGAGCCGAGGCCGGCGGGGCCCTAAAGGGGGGTTCCCGCCGGGCGCCCGGGCCCTGGAAGCGGGGAGATCCTGCTGGATCGGCGGCCGTCTGGAGCCCCCTCGCGGCGCAGAGCGCCCCCTCGCGTCTGGGAGGCGGAGACGGGACCCCCCTGACGTCAGAGGGCCTGTCTGAAAGTGAGGTAGAAGGTGAAGCAGAACCAGAACTGACCCCGGCGCCCCGCTCCGCGGTACTGGAAGCCACCGAAGCTCCAGCGCGAACCGGCCCGGTGAGTACGACCAGGCCGCCCGCCGCTCAGCTTGCCGTTTCCCGGGCCGCCGCGGCGGGTCGAGCCGCCGCTGCGGCCGCGCCGGGAACGGGTCGTCCGGTGTGAAGTCCCGGGGCCGTCAAGGAGCCTGCGCGCTGCCCGGGCCGTGTTTGCGTGGTTCTGCGTGGTGTCCACGGACTCCCACGGAGTTGTCCGCGTTCATGAGACGCTGTGCTTGTGCGCGTGCGCGCCACAGGCTTGCAGGCGCAGGAAGGCGTCCCGGCTGTTGCAGAGGGGTTTTCCCTGACTCCGCCCCTCGCTGCCAGGGCGTTCACGTGTTGCCACAGAATCCACGCTGTCCACGCGCACGCGCCCTGTCGTGTTTTCGTGTCAGGACTGCGCCTCCTCTCTGCCCCCCTCTCCGCTTTTCTGCTGAGCCTCCCCAGGTGTGCGTCACCTGTTAGGACGCGGCGTTCCCTGCGAATGCGCAGACGGGCAGTGCGCATGTCCGTCCAGCCCGGACCGCGCTGGCTGCAGGTGAGCATCCAGGCGTGTTTGTGTCATGCGTGTTTTTTTGTTGCTGGTGGAGCCGCAGGACGGTGATGTCATAGCGGAGTGGAGACCAACCATCAGCCGGTAGTAAGAGTTATGCAACATGGAGACAAAGCGGTTCTGCTGCAGCGGGTCGGATGGTTCCGATCCAGATTCTGATCGGTTCACAACGAAGCCGCGTCTATCTGCAGCATCTCCATCAGATTATCCTCCTGTTGCTCCTCAGGTTGCTGGTTGCTGCAACATTAAACTCTGTGAGTTTTATGGATGTGTTTTCCTACTAACCGTGTGTGTGTGTGTGTGTGTGTGTGTGTGTGTGTGTGTGTGTGTGTGTGTTTGGGGGGTGTGTGTGTGCGTGTGTGTGTTCCTGCAGATGCACCCAGGAGTCCCTGCGAGGTGAGGAGGATAAAGCGAAGATGCAGCAGTGAGTGGAGGCTAAAGATGCCACGCACCAAGCAGAACAACCCCAGGAACCTGAAAGGTGAGCGCCTACTTCCTGCAGGTGGATTCCCACTCAGGTCCACGATTTTCTGCAGCTTTTCTCAGCAGCTTCTCTGCTCAGATCCATTTCATTCCTTTGTGTTTTTCAGTTTTTCTGCGTTTGGCCTCCAGTAGTTGATCAACAGAATGTCTGAATTATGTGTTTTAGTTGCCGTTGTTTTGGAAGTAAATTCCTTTTTAGGAAGTTTTCGGGGGAAAACTTTGACTCTGAGCCTCTTGGATTCTCGGCTCTTCACTCCATTAACCCCACAAAATGTTCAGCGGTAACAACATCACAGCTGATTGGTCGGTAATTGAAACCAGAAATTTCCCCCTCTGTTGTTTTTCACCTGTTAGCTGTTGACTGATTCCTGGAAAAATCTTTTTTCCCTGTTCATTGAATGCACCAAATCAGACTTTATGGCCTCTAATGGAGCAGAAAACAGCTTGGTGTTTAAGGAGGAACTGAACAACAAATCAACTTTTTATTGCAGATAAACCGTCTAAGCTGGCACTTATTGCTACCTTCTTTGGGTTTCTGTGCAAATTTATTTGATTTTCAATATTTTTGCCTGAATCTGTCTCAGTGCTGCCCTCTTTGGGTTGAACAGTGGTCCTGCAGGTGAGATTTCCTATTGGTCAACGGTTCTGGTTTAAAATCAGACAGTCGCCCCCTGGTGGCGTTGGAACAGCTAGCGTTGATCGTTTTTCTGCGTTGAACACGTTTGATTCACTCCGGGGAGACGGAGTGGAGTGGGTCTCCGCTCCGACTGCCGGTGCTCAGGAAATCATCTTAGCAGATTTGTTGCTTTATTCTGAAGGGAAGCTTAAAGTGACAGTTGCCAAGTTGGCAACAGCTTTTTTTGTCTTGACCACATCCCAGCTTCATCCCTCTGCTCACCCTCACATTTGGCCACGCCCATTGCTGGATCTTGGCTCCGCCCACTTCGGTGTTCCCCTCCTGGCCTACAGGTTGGTTTTACTCAGAACCGCAGCAGCTGGAGACGGAGCAGTTGATGGAGCTCTGGACCCAGTAGAACCGGGTTGAGTCCAGATGGTTGATGAGAGCTCGGTGAGGTCATGGTGGTGATCTGAGTGTTTATAAATAAATAGTGGACGATCTGCATCGTCTCCAGCCTGTTTGTGAGGAAGCAGCAGATTGGACTCGGAGCGGCGCGTCCTGTGGCGTGAACGCCGACCGGCCCGACGGATTTACTGTCCAGCAGACGGCGGCGCCTCACAGATGGTGAATGTGAGGCGCCGCGCGGCGGATGTGACCGGCAGAAGGCAGCGCAGCACAAACACTGCAGCACAAACAGAACCCGGCCCGAACAGAACCCGACCGGACAGAACCTGTTTTTGCAGTGCAGCTGCTGCTGGAGAGACTTTAAATGAGTAAAATCTGATCAGCATGAGGCTCGTCTGGAGCAGAGTTCATGTCAGGAGTAGAGCTGGAACGATTAATCACGATTAATCGATTACCGAAACAATTTACTAATTGGTTAATCATTAATTATTGAATCTGACCATTTGATTCAGAGGTGAAACATTAAACAGATTAATTCTGATTAATCGATTGCTGAAGTCATCGTAAACTAATTTAGTAATCAATTAATCATTTAAGAACAACACAGAGCAGTAATTAAGTCTAAAGTGAACAAAAATATAAACATTTACATTTTAGATAAAAAAGTCTGTAAATAGCCCTGTCACAATAATCAATAAATCGATTATAAATCGCAGAATAAATTAAAACGAGTTCAATAACTTCCATTTGAATTATTTACTGTTTTTCTCTTTCTACCAGAAACTGGATGATAAAAGTCTGAAGCTTCAGATTTCAGTTTTATCTGTTGTTTACTTTGGATATTTAAAATGTTTTCCAGTGATAAATGTTCATTAGGATCTAAAGTTTATTGATCTTTGAGAACGAGTTCCTGCATTATTGTGCCATTATTTATATTACCTGCTTCAAAACATCAATATTATGGTTTATGACAATCACTTTTCTCGGCCAGCTGATGTTGGGTGTCAGGTGACGACCAGCAGCAGGTCCAGGAGCCATGACTTCACTCTGTCCGGTCGGTGTTTTAATCTGCGTCCTTCCAGACTCCCAGTCAGTAAACACCAGCAGAGGAATCGTCCCGTCTGCGCATGCAGCGCCTGCAGACACGTCTGCAGCTCGTGACGCAGTCTGCGGTCAGAGAAGCAGGAAGTTCTGAGTTTCTGTTTGCGTTTCGCCAGCTGGTCTCCCAGCAGCAGTTTTCCACAAACATTCACTCCCCGCCTCAAAGCTGCAGCGCTCTGGAGAAACTCCCGCTTCTGCAACTAACAATTATATTAGCAATCAATTATTCACACGATTAATTGATTAATCAGAAATCATTTCTTAGCACATTCTGCAGGTTTTTATTTACCACTTAAGCTTATTTTATAGCATATTGGAAATGCATAAAAATACATATAAATAATTTAATTCCTTTTTTAAAGTAAGAAAAATAAACATTTTATTGCCAAAAATACAAAAACTAATTGAAATTATTCCTTTAGTGAATGCTTGATTATTTGTAGAGTCATTGATTCATTTTTGAAGAAATTGCTTGATAATTAGGTAATAAAATGTGATTGGTAGATTTATTTATAGATTTTGAAGCATGTGAAGCTAAAATTGGTAAAACACAAATGTTTTTTATTTTAAATGAAAAATGTCTTTTTTGTACAGTTTTGGTTTAATTACTGAAATGCATAAATACAGATAAATAATCAAATCCTTTTTTAAAATTAAAAATAAACATTTTATGCAATGAAATTAAAAAAACCATGTAATTCCTTTAGTAATTTGTTGACTAATATTTGATGTAATTTTTAACTGATTAATAGCAAAAGTTGCTTGATAGATTTATTTTACAGAATTTGAACCGAAGTTGAAACTGAGCTGCTTGAGAACAAATTCACAAAGTTTTTAATCCTAAATGTAAAATGTTTTGTTTCTTATAGTTTTGATTAAATTACTGCTTTTAGTTTGTTCTTTCATAAAATGTTTTTTTTAGTCAGTATAGCAATTAATCAATTACTAAATTAGTTGATTATTTCAATAATCGATTAATCACAATTAATAATTTCAGCCCTAAATCAAATACAGTCAGATTTAGTGATTATTGATTAGACATTTTACTAACAAACAGTTTAATATCATGTTGCTGTTGGAGGATCGTCTCAACAGCTGGACCCGTCAGTCGGTGCTTCCCCATAAACCCCTGTTATAAACTGGGAGCTTTAATGGTTCCAGTACCATTAAAACTATTCATAAACTAACAGTTTATGACCCAGCATGCGGTCAGACATACATACAGTTTGGCTTAAAACGGCTTGTTTTAAGCCAAAGACACTTAAAAGTTTACAGCAGAACCTAAATATTTTTAACTGTGAAGCACATATCGACAGAGCAGAACGTCAATAAATAAATACTGGTGAAATATCAAAGTTTAGGGAAACTAAAACCTTTATTTTATTTAAAAATTACATAAATTATAACAGAAACAAAGTACAGCGCATCCAGGAAGTTTTCACAGCACTTCTGTTTTTCCATATTTTGTTACGTTTTGATTAACTGGATAAATCAGATTAATGGATCATTCAAATAAATAATCAACTAATTTGGTATTTATTTAATCGTTAACTGGAGCACACAAATTCAAAAAAGTCAATTTGCTGAAATAACACATTCAAAGCACTGATGAATCCAAAACTACAGAAAATATACATTTTGCATTTAAAATAAAAAAGAGAGAGAAAAAAAAACTTTTTGTCGGTAAATCTTTTCCACAAAAGTCAAGTCCAGTGATTTTCTGTCTAATTATTAATGTGATCAATGAACAGTTAGTCGTAGGTCGTTTAAGCTGAAAGGTTTGAACTTTTCACACGTTGATGTTAGGATTATCTGTAGATTCAATCTTTGCTGCAAATGATTCATAAAATGTTTATGTTCTCATTTAAAAAGGAATTAAGAAGTTTATTCACATATTTTTAATATTTTATAAAAATTGTTAAATGAAAAATCTGCAGAATCTGATCTTTTTTTTTATCTGATTAATCGTTAGAATTATTGATTAATCGATTATTCTGATGAATAATCGATAACTGCTAATTGTATCCATAACATTGAGATGTTTTTGTGTGTGTACTGTTAGAATAGGCATTATAAGCTGGAGGGAATCTCTAGTATCCATGGTTTATATCTATTTACCAGCAGTTATAAAATATGAGTTTTATAAAGAAAACTTGTTTTCTCACTCAAGTCATTTTTTTTTTTTTTAGCATTTTTTAAAGGAAAAACTAGAAATTTGAAGACACAAGTAAAAAGGAAACAATGTGGTGACATATTAATTTGTATAGATGATGGATTAGAATGTGACCTCGTTAACCTTTGTGTTGGTAATTGTGCCAGCAGTTATGCTCAGAAAGGGTTAACTCCCGCGCTGGATTCCTGCTTGTTGTGTCACGCTCAGGCAGCCAAACCAGTGTTTCCATGCCGGCCCCTTAAATTACAGCGCGCTGCTTCACACAAAGGGAACTTCTCTCCCTCAGGCCGGATTGAGCCGGGCTTTAGCAACTGTAGCTACAACAGACGGGTCCAGACTCGTCCGCGGCCGGCGCGTTAACTCGCGGTAACCTCCGGGAAGCTTTCATTTTCTCAGCAGCAGAGGAGGGAGGTTCCCTGTTTTTATGACCAAAACATTCAATCAGTGGAAAACAGCTGTTCACTTTCTGCCCTTATGACGTTAGCTCAAACTTATAATTCAGTTATTTCTCTGGGAACTTGTTTTCTACTCAGACACAGAAAAATGAAAGTTTGATGACTGCAGAGATCTTCCAGTTGTTTCATTCTGCATGAAGTTTCACTGTTTAATGGTTGTTTCCTCCTGACGAAGGTTTGGAGGCAACAGGGAAACTTCCTGGAAACGTTCACTTCCATTATAGATTCATCTGAGTTAGTAACTTCAGTATGTCTGATGCTGCGCAATAACATTTGTTTTCAATTAAATACGAGTGTAAGCTAAAAAATTTAACTGAAATTTTCTGATTTTTATGTAACCAGTTTATTTTGAATCGTTTTCGCTGAATCATTCCCTCTAAGCAACTATAACACAAAAAACACAACATGTGTCTAAATTTAACCAGATGCAGAGAAAAGCATAATAAATCATTTACAAAACCAAAATAATGGAGACATTTTTGAAGTATGTCGAACCAAAGAGGAAGAGACGATGCAGGATTGTGATGTTTGACTGAAGCAGGACGCGCTGGTTGGTTTTTGTCATGGTGTTAAAAAGGTTGAGAAATAAATAATAGATCCAATATCGGTAATCGACCCAAATATTCACAGTGGGACCAGCCTTCTTCTGTAAATGATCTGTTAAACTTTGTGAAACAGAAACTATGTTTCAATCCAGTTGCTATGAATTTTCAGTAAGCTTGTAAAATGTTGCAGAAAAATAAAATGTGAATCAGTTTCCATCTGGTTTGGAGCGAACCTAGCGTCATCTGTTGTCGTCACATAAGAGGTTCAGTAAACCAGCATAGAGATTCCTTTGCTCCAAGCTGGAGGTTTGGACTTTTCTGGGTTTTTGATCTCATTTCTCTCTCTATATTCTCTGAATTGGTTTAAGTCAATTTCTTCACCAATAAACTCGTCTTCTCTTGATGCTGCTGCTGTTCTCATGTTAACCATCACACACATTTTCCTCGAGCCTCATGGCTGATGTTTGTCTCACGCCGCCGCCTGAACGCCTCGCCTCTAAAGGTCGTGTTCGTGTTGCTTCGGGAGTTTGGAGAGAGCCGGATGTTTTCTTCTTCATAAATGATTTAAAGGGATCCTATTAGGGAAAATTCACTTTTTATTCTTCCCTTTGTGTGCCTATTGCTTCTAAAAACAGCCCAACTGGTTTTGGGGAATAATTTAATGGTTTCCAGTGTCTGTAAAATGAGCCATTTCAAAAACTTCCATCCCTTTTTGAGTCAATTCAACTGGCACTGTGCCGTTACCTAGCAACCCCAGCTGAGTTCCGTCCGTTTCCTAGCAACCCCAGCTGAGTTCCGTCCGTTTCCTAGCAACCCCAGCTGAGTTCCAGCACATTTGGTCAGCTGGGTTTGCGCTGGACAATGGCTGCTGGAAACACAAGTATTTTGTTGTTGATTTGCCATCCAGAAAACACTGCCTGCATTCTTCCTAGTTGTGCAGGAGGCTCTGCTAATGCTTTTCAAAGATGCACAATTAGGCATCTGTTTGCAGCATGCGAACATCGAGTTGGGGGCGTGGCCAGCAGCAGCTTATTAAGATTTAAAATGTCAGAGGCCCTAAAAATGAACTAAACAGACTAAAATCTGATTACTTAAGGATAATTTTGTGTAAAAATGTAGTGAACATGTTTTGTATAGACCATAGATCGATCCTAACTTGTTCATAAAGTCTAATAGGTCACCTTCAAGCTGTGGGTTTGAGCCTGTTTCTGGGTTTTCCACTCATAAAATCCTCCTGCCGCCTCATCAGTCTGCTTATTAGGCGTAAACTTGCTGAAGCTCTGAGGAGCTGAAGGTAAATTGGAGCTAACGAGCGGTGACCTCCCTGGGTTTCCTGAAAGCTTGCGCCGCCACACGCAGCTGGAGCGCATTTTCCCCTCTGCAGGCCGACTCGGCCTGATGCTGATGCTGCCTGCGGCGGCGAAGACGCACTGAGGCGAGGAGGAGAGATGAAGAACAGTCCAGAGGAAACGTGTCGTCCGCAGGGGGCGGGGGGTGACGCGACGGAGCCTCTAAATAAACTGAAGAATCCTTCATGGAGGCAGCGCAGGGCTGAACCCTGAAAGGCCGGCTGTGTGGGGGCTGCGCGGCCCGATGCAGGGGTTGCCAGGGAAACCGAGCGGGATGAATGCGGGTCTGCAGGTGCTGCTCTGGTGGCCGACTGCCGGAGCCTCCTACGAGCGCAGAGGGCAGGAAACGGGTCGGACCGCGGAGAAACGCTGGAACATGTTCAGACTCAGATCTTATCTGATCTCAGCTTCTCACTTTCACTTTATTTAACCTGTAAATCAGCGTTTAACAAACCACCAAAGCTTCAATCGGACACGCAGTAACATCTGAATATAACCCGACAATATTAGTCTGTTAGCTCATGTTCTTTGTTCTTCCTACTGAGCAGCTGTTTTGTAGATGTTTCTGAGTCGTTTACAGATTTTGAAGATGTGGAATTTAATCTTGGTTTTCTTTGAGCCCGACGTAAATAATTATGTTTGGTGTTCAGATGCAGTTAGTGAGTTAGTGTGCAGACCTGGCCGGGCAGAACCCGGTTCTGCATGTCGGATGCTTTGTGTTGTAATGGAGCTCTGAAGACAAAAACTCTGCAACAGAAAAATATTCCGACATGAACTACTCCGATCATATAAGTTCACCTCACGTTGTTTTTTTTCCCCACCAGGGGGCTTTTTGTGGCTCTAGTGTCTCTTATTCAACAGTAGGCTGACAGGAAGAGGGTAATGAGGGGAAGACATGCGGCAAATATTGTCGGGTCTGGGAGTCGAACCCATGACGGCCGCGTCGAGGACTCAAGGCCTCCAAATGTGGGTCGCGCTAACCGCTACGCCACCACGGCACGTCCAACCTGACGTTGTTTTCTTCCCAACAGAACCTTTAGCTTTTATTTTGAAGGACCCGGTCTTAAGGTACTTATTCATTATCTTTAAACACAATCCTTTGTCAAGATAACTACTTTGAGTTCACACAGATAAACGGTCGTTTACGTGCAGTACCTTACTGACCACCAGGGGGACCACAGAAAGACTTCCTTAAAGACATGAAGCTTAAATCTGTTCATGAAATATTTCTCTGTGGTTTGGAATAAACTTAGAAGTCGAATACTTCTGTGGTTTTTAGTCAGGGAAAAGTGTTTATTTACATGATTTGCATCGTTCCAGAGTTTCACTGTTTATGTGGTTCTGGAGCAAATCGGTTCTGATTCTGAAGCAGTTCGAGTATCGAATGTGTTTTTGTTGGATTAGGGTTAACTCTGCAAATTTTATCTTGGCTGATTTTACTCTACATATTTCCACTTTTAGATCTGTTGCATGTTTTCGGTTCTGGTCCATTTAACCGTGCTGCACTGGCTGACTAGAACCTGAATCTAAGGCTGAGTTTGCTGCCAGGAAAAGCTTGGATTAGTCTGCAGCTAACGATTAATCATTTATTCTGACGATTAATCGTCAGTGGATTCTGATTAATCATTGGCACATTCTGCAGATTCCTCTTTTTAATGTTTTTAATGTCTTTTGATGTTTGTAAAAGCAGGAACATATTAACAGTGTAATATTCAAATAATTATAACCTTTATTGTTACATTTGTCCGGGACTAAAAAGTCACAAAAACTAAAAAAGAAATAAGGAAAAGGTGAATTTCAGCACAGTGATTATGATTTTGTCAGTTGTTGATGCTACGTATGGCGGTAATAAACAGGAAGTAGAGATTGCTAACTAGCATGGACCTTCAACACATCTCAGGGAAATGATTTGCGTCTCATCGACCTTTTCTAACGCGATTCTTTAAAATGTGCATTAAAAAAACGTTGAAACACAGTAACTAACATTCTGCAACCACATGAAATAAAAGCAAATAAAAAAAGCAACAAAAAGCAAAAAAGGCTGCAGACTCCCTCCAGACCAGTTGGGCGAAATGAAAAGAACGTAGCAGCAGAACTTGACATTTTTCCCAGTTTTGTGCCTCTGGTAAGGCACAGACCCACCAGTGGAAGGATATTTCACTACATCAGATCTAAATGTGTTTCCATCTTTCCTTTCACACATCAGCTGTTTTGTGGAGAAGCCAAACGCCACCTCTACTGAGCATGAAAATGTTTTCGCCAAATTTGGGAAAGTTTGAATGTTGCAGTTTCCATTTCCATTTTCTAACTCGATACTTCAAAATGCACATGGAAGAAAAAACATTGGTGAATCTAGATTACTAACAAAATGTCATAGCTGCACAAAAAATGCTGCAGCTAAACGAAATAAAAAAAAGAGAAAAAGCAAAAATAGTAATCATAAATCGCTGCTAACTCACTCCAGGCCACTAGAGGGAGTCGACCACCAAATGGTTTGGGACCAGACTGTCTGTCAGGACGGTTGGAGGAAGAAAAGATGCATCAGACTTCATAGCGATATTCAAGAACAGCAGCATATTTATGTATATTACACCAGACGCCCCCCGGTGGTCTGGAGGACTTTGTTTTTTCTATTTGTGATATTTTCTTTCTACTTTTGTTTTCTGTGGTTGGATGATTTTTCTGTTGGGTTTGTTTTTCATGTTTGTGTGTTTTGTAGTTTCATGTGTGCATATTTCACGGTTTGCTGTACAGTTTAGGCTAGAAATGTGTTATTTTTCCTCCACTCCTTCATGCAGAACCCCCTCTGACCCTGGGGGTAAATGTCCAGAGGGTTAATGTGGAAATATCTGCAGGAGGAGGAAGAGGAGGGCGCTGCCTGCTGGCTGAGCTTCCTCCTCTTGCGTAACTCTGGACGTCTTTTCTTCAGCTGCTGTTGCCATGGGTAGGGATCCTGGAGGGGGGGTCTGAGCTCACAGTGCCACTCGGGTGGGAAAATCTCAGAGGAATTCTGCTCCGGCTGACGTTCTTCCTCGCTTTGCTGCTCAGTGAGGAGAAGGAGGAGGAGGATGCCGGTGATTGGCTGCAGCGCTGCAGACCTTCCTCCTGTAAGTAACAGCCTGTAACTGTACGAGAGGAGCTGCGCGGCTGCAGGGCGTCGGCGTGAGTCACAGCGAGCTTCAGGTGTAAAACAGATTCCTCACTGCAGAGTCAGAGATCCGGTTTCCCCTGCAGGCCTGAAACGATTTGCTCAAATAGCCGGATGTCAAATTAAAATGCAACAAAATTATCATCCACATAAAAAAGTTAAACAGTCTTTTCTCTTCCGCTGTGGAAAGGAAACGTTGGAAACCTCTCATTATCTGTCGTAGAGTTTAAACACAAAGATTTTATACAAATCCCACATCATTTTAACTGAAATCTGAAGATATTTCCTTCCAGAAAGGATCTAAAGTCCCTCCAGCAGCTTGCGGCTCGGCGTCGGGGAACCCAGTTCAGAGGAAGGCTGGTTCTGCAGAAGCCCGTTAATAACTGCTGGTTGTAAATCAGGTGCAGGCAGAGCGTTAGGAAGCCGAGTTCACTCAGGGTTTAATTAGGAAAGCATCGCTGGACCTGCTGGGTCTTGTTGGGTTTATAGTGAAAAATGGCAGAAGAAGAAAGTTGAAACAGGAGGAGGTTGAGGATGAATCCCTGAGGAACACCAAGACTCAGCTGGTTAGAGAAGGTAACGTTTTACTAAAACAGGTTTTTAAATTCTGCATATTTTGATTTAAAAATGGAAGAAATACATTAAAATGACTTGAATGCTTTTTACTCCCAGTAAAATTCATTTTACTAACATTATAGCTTTTATATTTTATTATTTTTAGTTAAGTAATAATATTGATGTAATTATTGGTGTTATTTTGGGCTGAGGTGCAGCTGAAGGTGTGAATGAAGAAATATCAAAACCATCAGGAAGTTTTTACTGTTTATGCTAATGAGCTAACAGCAGAGCTAATTGTTCATGTTTGCTAACTTTGGAAACATTTAGTTCAGTTTAATATTTACAGATTAATGCTAAGACGCTAATTTACATGGCAGTTTTGTAAACTTTCAGTTGAATAAAGTTTGACGTCTGTGTTGAAGTTTTGATTACCGACGGCTAAAAATCTTTCTAATAGTTAGCTGTTTATATCTGTGCTTTTATTTTGAAGACTGTTTATGCAGCAGTTCATTTTCCACTCCGTATATTTTCCCTCTATGATGCGGTGCAACAAATTGTTTATTCTGGTGCACAAAAAATGTCTTTTTAATGTTGAAATATTCTCTCCTTCGTGTTTTGGGGAAACTAGTCGGCCATTTTACAGAAGAGCTTTGGACCAGGGGTGCTCAAGTTCAGTCCTGGAGAGCTACCGTCCTGCAACTTTTAGATGCAGCCTTACTCCAACAGACGGGGATCAGCTCTGAACAGGCCTGGTAACGAGCCATTCATTTGATTCAGGTGTGTTGGA
>CAEFZY010029716.1:0-15106 GCA_903066815.1 Brachyrhaphis roseni | reverse complement strand
ATATATATATATACAGTATATATACATATCTTATGTATCAACGTGTATCACATATGATACACATATGAAATGTAATGCATGTGTGACATACATGGGATGCACCTGTGTATCCTGTGATTTCCATGTGATACACATGTGCATCACATGTGGAAATGTGTGAATCACGTAATTTTACCACAAAAACGTTCCAAAATCACACATATACATGTGCTTTCACATTGCAGTTTTGTGAAATAAGTTCATTTCAGTACGGCAAAAAGAAACCAACACATGATAACTTATTTTCAAAATGTCAAATTATACCATGACAATGGTCAATGGAAACATAACCATTGCTTGTTACCACAAGGCACTGGCTGCATTTCCATTGATTATACCACAATTTGACATATCGAAAATAAATTTGCATAATAGAAACGTGTCAATTTAAAATAAATAAATAAATCTTGTTCTTTGACAAGTTTTGGTGTTAGGTTGAGGTGAGTTTTTCAGCCCTATGGAAATTAGTTTATTTCACAAAACTGTAAAAAAAAAAAAACAAACAAAAAAAAAAAACAGTATCTCATCACGAGTCACATGACCAACAACCGGATGGTGCAAACCACAAAGAAGACGACAGAGGGAAATTGGAGCATTGTGGAGGCATGTTTTTAATGATTTTTTTTTTTTTTTACTCATGTGATTTTAATTGCATTTCTTAATTAATGGAAACACCGTAATTGCAAAATTGGGTTGTTTAGCAGAATATTGACTAAGTTTCACACACATTTCTACCCGAAATGCAACTAGTCAGAAGGTCTGTTGCTATAACCAATTTAAATTGACTTTTTGCTTTGGTCACTTTGTTGAAATCATACCAAAGTTTGTGGAGAATGGGTTTTTTGTTTTGTTTCCATGTGCCCAAAAACAACTAAACCAGCTTGCAGGGATTGAGACAAGAAGAGCAGAACGTGAAACCAGAGCAGATGAAAACTGAGGCACTTTTATACAGGGGAGATGTGATTAAAAGCACATCTCCTCTGTTTGTGCAGAGGAGATGAGTCCAATCAGTTGAATGTGGAACATCTACAGAAAACTATGAGCGGAGGAAAGGAAGGGAGTGAAAACCAAAATACAAAGAAACTAGAACAACAAGATAAGACAATAACCTAAATGCAGAAACACACCTGAAATAAAAAGAAAGTTAAACGCAATGAAATGACATAATAACACAAAATGCTGCAATAATAATGATCACAGATGAATTAAAACAATTTTAAAAAAGCCGACGTAATCAAAATGATCAAAACAGAAACACTGGAGGGTTATGGCTGCTTCCAAGTGTTCAGCCGTCATAAATGCTGTGAAGGAAAGAAATGAAATAATTATGGTGGCATTCTGGTCATTACTCACATCTTTCCTCAATGTCAAGACAACCAATAATTTTCCCCCTATAGTGTTTATTTGTTTTTCCTAATTTTGCTGTTCATAAGAGTGCAAAAGAGCATTTTTCAGGTCGGTGTACCTGTTCATGCAACAGACTGGCGACCTGTCCAGGGTGAACCCGCCTCTCTCCCGGACCGTTAGCTCCAGCTAACGGTCAGGAGACGCCAGCACCTCCTGACCCCACTGTGGACAAGGGTGCTAGAAAATGGATGGATGGATGGATGGATGGATGGATGGATGTCGGTGTACATGGCCAGAATGTTCAAGTGTTACATTTTACTTTTCTGCTGCAAAGAAAAACAACTAACCTATCATATTCCAACATGAGGTGTTCCACTTTTTTTTTTCTTCAAATCAACAATAGTTCATCTAAACTGTTTCCAAAAGTACAAACACCAGCCGCCTTCTCTAACACTGCATGAACCCAACTTCACACATCTGTTTGCGAACTGCTGAGCATTTCTTTACGTTCTGACGTTTATTCAGTGGGGTGGATGTTTGTTTTGGCACATCGCTTGTTTTACGGAGACTGTTGGACCTGAAAGGAGAGCCACCGATTGTGATAAGAGGTGAAAATTGAAAAAGTTAGTTTTGAAGTAAAATTAACGAGAAAGTAAAAAGAGATAAAGACTATTTCCTACATGAAGTTAGAAAAAAAAAATCATAGTTAGAAAATCAAAGTGTTTTCTCCATGATTTCAATCTTTCTATTTTCTTTTATATTGCACTTCAAAAGATTGTGATTATGTGGCCCCTTTGTTGCTTTAATGAAATGGAAAATTATTTTATTTTGCTTTTTTCTGTACATATTTTTTGACCTTGATTCCAGCAATAGTGACGTTCTTAAGAAATCAATTCTCTGAATTCATAAAGCTCTTATTATTAGCATTTTTATTTTCCCGTCTGGCCCATTTTAACTGTGAGTAACGATTGTTTGACTTTCAATTCATCCTCGATCATTTGTATCCACGATTCTCACTTTTTTGTTTTTAGCCTTTTTGTATCTAAAGCTCTGGTCAGAATACATGAAGTACCGCTCGGGGTCCACTTGGTGGTGTTGTGGCTGCACAGAGGAGAATAAGGTCCAGATTGAATAAAAGACAGCATTCACGTCCTATTGTGTCCTTTAAGACAAAAAAAAAAAAAAAGTTACAGTGTTAGGTTTCGGAATGGCAAGAGTGTGAAAGAAAATGAAAAACATGGATGTTGTTGATTTGGTAAAATACAAGGAATAATTGGATCTATGCATGTAGATCATCTGGTGGTTTTGGGTTACATTCGATACAGTAAAACAAGAGGAGGAAAAGAGTTGAACATTTTTTTTCCGAGTTTATGTCCCATTACCAAAAAATTCTTACCAGACATTGGGAGCAACTCAAGTACGATAATTCACAACTTAAAGTAATTCAACTCCAAAACGTAAAACGCAATAAAGTGGAAATAGTGTTAGTAAAATATATATTTTTACAACAACAGCTATGTGTTTAGTTAGAGAAACTGCTCTCAGGTATTGTTCAGGTGCCATTTTGACCTACTCTTGAACAAAAACTGAAAGATTCTTAAGATACTATTTTATGCACTTTAATTTTGAGTTTTTTTCCATGGATTTTCACCTGAATCCATGACTGAGAGGGCCAATCTAGCAACTTTCTTAAAACCAGCAGAAAACTTTATTGGCCATGTGATCAAGCTACCATTATATCTATTGTACTTATGTTCAGAGTTTTATCAAGAACGTCTTAGTGATTGTGATAATCATCATTCCTTCCACTGTATGAAGCATTCCAGCACCACTCACACCATAATCCCCTCACCTCCAAACCTAAATTATAGGTAAGGTGTTTTGGGTTTGCCATCTCTCTTGGAAGAAATGAGTTTGCTTTTTCTTCAGCGGTTGAGTCTTGCGCAGTATCTGTGCATAAAGGTTCTTGATTTCATGGGGAAAAACTGAACCCTTTTAATTCCAGGCATTTCTCAATCGTGATTAATTTATTATGAAATCACATACTTTGAACTCCTGAACTGCCGTGTCTTGCTTGTCCTATTGAAACATCCAGATGTTTAGAAATATATCTGTAATCAGTCGGGTTGTTTTACAATAGGAAGGTTACATACATCGTGAGACAGCCCTCTGACTTCAACCATTTTGTGACACGTTGGTTATAAGAAACCTTTTCATTGGCTATCAATTACTAAACTGATCAATAAACGTTTCTGCTGAACCTTATATTTCTTAGTGTGTTGAATATTTATTCCTGGTTTCATCTTATTTGCAATATCTTACAACAGAACGCGGTTGTGTTGTGAGACATCACAACGTTGTGACATTACTAAATGGTATTGTTTTCTCTTAGGCATTTTCAGACCACTAATTACAGTTGTACTGTGTATATGGATTGCATGCATTACATTGGGAACATGAATTTTAAGCAATCTTACTACCTGTTCATTCTCCAACTGTCTTATTGAGCGTTGAAGATAAGAACCAGCCTTCCAATCAGGATGACGCTACAAGGTCTAGACATGGCCATCACCATGTTTCGTTGCAGCGACGATGTGTTCAGGGTGATGTGCAGCATTATTTTTTCAGTAAACATTGTTTTTTGCGCATGGGCCACAAAGCTACATTTTGATCTGATCTCTCCAGAGATCAGATCAAGGTTGTGTGGGTTAGGGGACACAACCTTCTTTCACATCTTGCTGTGTCCCCTAACCCAAACTTTAAGCAGGACTAACCTTTCTTTTGACGAGGGCTTTCTTCTTGCCATCCTTCTTTTGAGGCAAGAATTATGGAGCAAACAACACATCAAATTTCTGTGAAAACTACACACTTATTAACACTGAATCTATGTTCTCCCTGTCTCTTTAGCTGGATGGTCATACCTTATAATAGACTGAACAATGCTTGATGAGATGATCAAAGGTTTGGATACAGTGGACGACCCAACTATTCATGGTTTAGTATTCACAGATTTTTTTTGTGTGAATCTTTAAAGAAAAATGCAACTTTGAAAGCTAAAATATGTGTAACTAATTACAGAAAATAAAGGATAGACCTTTATTTTCCTTGGTGCTGATTGGTTGTTCTCCTAAACCTTCTAATATAGAAGACTGTTGAAATGAGATTCTGAGGTTGCGCTAAGACGTTTTCCATTGTGCACTTATTAAGGTATACTTTGTGTGTTAATTATCAAATTAGACAAATTTCTTTCAGTATTAATTATTTACTGACCTTATTTGAAATTTTTGAAGGAAAATTCAGCTTTACAGATCTTAAATGAGATAAGCGTAAATGTTATATATTTATGGATCTTTTTACTTCACAGTAGCTCTATTTTCATTCGCCATATAATTGCACAAATTGGAATTACAAAAATGTATTTGTTTAATGGAAACAAGACATTTAAAAAAACAAACATGTTTTTGCACTATAGACTGAGGTGGTTTGTCATCTTTATCGAAATTAGTGTATTTTACAAAACTGCAATGGAAACATTATTTTCATATCACACCAGTCACGTGATAACCGGATGTTACTACTGGCAGAAAAGACGAAGAAGACGTCAAGAAGTGGTCGGAGGATGGCGCAGCATATTTTTAAAATGACTTCCTGTGAACAAACTTATTCACACATGATTTTAATTGAGCTTCTTATGGAATGGAAACATCGCAGTTGCGAAATTGTGTTTTTGCGACATTGGCAAAACATAGTTTGCGCACACTTGAAATGGGAACGCAGCTGTTGATGCAACACTTTATGTTTCTCTACCACATAAATCCTCAGTAGAACAAAATGAATTTATGTTTCGGGAATTAACATGAAAAAATAACATGAAAGCATAACATTTTTACAAAGTTTTACTTAAATAAAATAATATATTGTGTTGTTTTTCTTTTAACAATGAGCACACACAAATTAGGTATTTTCTTTAAATTTTTTGCCCAAATAATTCAATTAAACATTAAAAAGAATAATAAAGAAGTTGCTCAAAAAAAAACCCCTCTTCTTTACCAGAGTGTCGTCGTTTCTGATATTACCCAGACAGATGTGACTTAATGTATCCTAAAGGTGCCCACCTGGGTACATAAACACTTGGCCTGACGGACCCGGCCATGCATGGCTTGCCTCCGCTCTATTTATTTTATGGCATGGCGTATATCACTTTATGGCACCCATCTATCTGGCAAACCTTGAAAAGGCTGTTGAGACGCCGAATAAATCTGAGGGTGACGCTCTGACAGTCCCTGATCTGCCTGTCCGTGTTGCCTGAAATCTCTCTCGGCGATCATAACTTTGCTCTCTCACACGTCCCGACACGTTCCTCGCTGACGCGGAGGCCCGGGAAGAAGTGTTTGCGAGTGTGTGAGTGCGTGTCGGTGTGTGTGTGTGGGGGGTGCGCGCAGCATCAGATACAACACCTCTGCTCTGATGTCACCTGTCAAGATGCGGCTGAAAGGGAAACGCATGCGGGAATCTCGCCCGGTGTGATACGGCTCATTTTGGAGTTTGGTGCCCCGGCACGAACGGCGGTGATCGGCGTGTTGCGCTCAAGTTTGGCATAAATACGTGTTTGTGTGTATAAAGGAGTATCTGAGTGTAATTAATGATGTGTTCCTCCTCTTCATAGGGTAATAGGATTTACCCACCCCGGGCGGTAGAGGGAACGGAGAGGGTGGGAGGAACTGCTCCGCACATATGCATGCAGGAGAAAAGGAGGAGAGTGTGTGTTTGCTGCCGAGTCGGTGAATGGGAGCCCCATGTAGTGATACCAATGTGTGTGTATGCGTGCGAGTGTGATAGGGGGAAGAGAAGCGGGGGGAGGGGGAGAACAAGCGAGTGATTTATAACAGCTACTTCAGGTCTCTCCTCTCTAGCACAGCAGCACCACAAACACATCCATTACGAAAGCACTGATGTTAATGGGACGGTTTGCGTGTGTGGGGGTGTGTGTGTGTGTGTGTGTGAGAGAGAGAGTGATAACCAGATGCTTCTGGGTGAAAAGGAGGTGAAGGTTACCAGGGGTTCTGGAGGTTTACTGGAGCACAAGTTTCTTACGTTTGTGTGTGTTGGTGTGTTGAATTGTTTTGGATTTTTTTTTTTTTTTTTTTTGCAGAAAAGGCTCATTTCCAAACATTTCAGTTTTTTTCCTCATTTTGTTCTGTTCTTGTGTGTGGGTGTGTGTGTGGGGGTGTGGGTGTGTGCGGGGGGTGCTTGTGCTTGTGTTCCTTGCTCTGCTGGAGATACGCAGCCGAGGAGATGGAGTGATAAAACCCAGAATTGAGGAAAATACTCCAGAGAGTAAACAGAGGGAGCAAAGAAGAAATAAATAAAGAGGATGTAGAGCCTCTTGGTAATGGACTGGTGGATGCCGGGGAACACATCCGAGCTTGTGTGTGCGCGCACATGTGTGTGTGTGTTAGAGGGAGAGAGTATATATGCTCAAACTGTGTGCGCCTGTCTCCTCTCACATTACCCTTTACATTAAAACCAGTCAGGAGGAAAATTACTGCAGACCTGGGCCACCGTCTGCCCACCTGGCCCCACAGAGAGAGGGCTGGACGTGCAGCCAGAGGATGGGATAAAGAGGGGGATAAGGGGATGAGGGGGAGATGGTGAAAGGAGAGAATTGGGGGGGGAGGTTGGTCAAGGGATCTGGAAACGGTCCAGACTGCCCGAGGTACTGGTCCGAAGTCAAGCCAGGATTTCCTGTGTGTGCTTCATGGCTGCATGGGAACTCCATCACTGTTATCATGGTTAAAGGGACGGGTCCTGCTTTCACTTTACACTCTCCTCTGTAATGTGGGAGGCGTGACTAAAAGTGCAAGTGAGCATTATTTTAATGTCATGACTGCTGGAAGTGGAGCCAGTTTATGAACGTCTGTCTGTCTGTCTGATGGATGTCTAGGTAGCTAGATAGCCACCAAAAAAATGTTGGGTCTCATTAGTCTAAATTTTTGTTATAAGTTACATGATTATCTCTCCAATGCAGCACCACCATATTTGGCCATCTATAGCTAGCTAGCTGCCTAGCTATCTGGGTTCATCCAGGGTGACATTTATGCAAATAATGCTGCTGGTCTCTGTCGTTAATTAGAACAGAATGAAAAAAAACAACAACAATAATATTCTGATTTACAAATATAGTTTTTAATACTTTTTTAAATCTTTCATTACTGCTTCCTGTTTGTGAATAATTTAGTTTAAACCATATCAGAAGTTTAGCAAGTGTAAAACAGAACAGAGTCTGTTGATTTAAAAACAATGTACCTCCTTCCTCTAAAACTTAGAAGTGGATACAAGCATTTAAAAAACATAAACAAAAAGACAATCCAGCTAAGAGGGCTCAAGGTTTTAGTTTAAAACATCCCAAACCCTACAATTAACAAAGAAACTGAACCCATAGTTTAGATTTTAATGTAGAGTATTGCATTTTCTTTTGTGCAAATGTGATCCAGGAGGAACCTTTTGCACTGTGAGAGTTCAGATTAGTGTTTAATCCCTCTGTAACTTCAGTTCCAAATCCAAAGAGAGGAGCCTCCGAACATCCAGGAAGCAGAAAGAAACCTCCACCACTGGTCCGTCACACAGGCAGCCGTCTGGCCTCTCAACCAGCTGCTTGCTCCAGGAGAGATTTGAGCATCAGTGGTGAATGTGGAACCATTCATCTGCAGAAACCAACGGGGGTTCCCAAGATGCAAGGAAGCAACAATAATGCATGTTGGACCAAAAGTAAAGAGTCTCACTGGTGGTGTGAAACCAGCAGCTGATGGATAATCAAGATGGCTCCAGGTTTTATTTTCTCTCTTTCCTTTCTTAAAGTGAGACTGATAAAATAGGTTCTAATATAAAATCATTTTCCTTTTGGCTTCTAGCTTTAATTGCCATCACTTGTGCACTCTTTATCTTACCCTTTCTTGCTAAGTAGCTTGCAAATTCATTTATGTTTTCTTTTCTTTCATTTTAGTCAGTTAGTAGCAAATAATAACTAATTCATGAACTCATTTCTTGCTTTTTCATTCACGGTAGCCTCAATGTTTCCTTTACAGCCTTTGTGTTAATTTTTCATGTTGATTTTTATACCACATGATAAATACTCTTTGAAGCTAACAAAACCTTCAGAAAATATTTGATAGATCCTGGTCTACACTATAAGACTGACTCATATATTTACATTATTAATGTTGATTGTAGCTAATCAGCGCTACAACTTTACCCAATTTAGTGTAATACATTTTCCAGTTCTGCTGGGTTAAATCGGTCCAAGAAATCCTCTAATCTCCATGGCAACCAATCAGTAGTGCAGAACGCCTGGATGTGCAAAGCGCCCCCTTCGAGCCTCCTCGATTCCTCCACTCAGCTCCTTCAGACTAGCCAGAGGCAATTAGCAAACGCCTGGTGGAACTGAGCTGTGTCTCACTGCAATTCTGGTTAAAACGTTATTAGAGGGTTAATAGAGGAGCCATGTTGTGATGACTTCCTGAAGCTGGATTTTCAGAAAGAGCAGGAGTTTCATAAAGAGACAGAGGCCCAATTTCAAAGCGTTAAATTACAAAGTCAAATTTCTTTAAGTCATATTTGATATATGCCTCCATTTTTATAACTGGAGGTACCATAGTTACTTTATTGTGCTACAAAATGGCACAGTGTGTCTGGAAAACTAAACATATGATGTATGTAATTTTACCTAGAATGGACACTACAGACCATTGGACCTTTAAGAAAATTTGCCTAATTCAAGCGCATTACCCTGCAATTATTCACCACAGTTGATAGGGACGAGTTAATTGAAACTGCTTTGCATGATATGGGGTGTTTAGCTTTAAAGCATTTCATTACATTTAACAAGCTTATCCTGTCTCTTGTTAAGACCTTAATGGCCGAGCTAAACGGTAGATAGGTAGGATAGCCACAGCATCAAATTATAGTTCGGCATATTAAAATGTCTACAAATGAAAAGATCAAACTAAAAACAAAAACAAAAAAAACCCCAACAAATTTTCACGTTTTAAGAGAGGTTTTATTATCAGTGCTATTTACATAGAAATAATACAGTCTTGCCCCTTCCATCCCCCCAACCCTCCCTTATGCCCCTTTAAGCCAGCACGCACTCACGCAATCACCGAGCATGTGCACACTCACTCACACACACGTTTGTAACCAAGAAATTCTGGAGATAAGACACATTCTTTCTAGATCTCATACAATGTCCAAAAGAAAACACAAAATGATCTGAAAACAACAGTACAGCAAACTGAGAGGTGGCATCGAAGGAGGAAGGACTGAGCTGAAATTGGCAATTGAGTTAAATGTTCTTTAAAAAAAACAAAAAAAACAAAAGAAAACAGGAGCCCCGATGAGACTTGGTCGTGAACTATTACCAAAGAGGAGAGGGTAAAAAAGATATATTGAAAGGCTCTTGTCCTCTGGTGCACAAGTCGAACTGAGACCCCGTGCGCTTTGAAAAGGTGGCCACTAGATGGCAACGCACGCCTCGGAGGAGACAGCCGAAATGTCACAGATGTTGTCTGCCCCCTCTTTTGTTTTCCGCCTTTAGAGGAAGGAGACCTCAGCTGCTGAAGGACATTCTCCATTATGGGTTCAATGTTCTTTTGAAAATCATTTCCATTAAAACATGTTTTTTTAAAAGGGACAGTAACAAAAGGAAGGTCAGGTGAAGCAGTGAGCGGAGCAGAACTATCAGGGCCGCCTCGATGGGTGTGATGTGTGGGGGTGTGTGTGCATGTGTGTAGGAGGGTACAAGTGTCTGTATAATTGTGTTCGTGTTTTGAATAATAGTGCAGACATCCTTCTTTCAAGTTATGATCAAGAACACTTTTTGTGCATTAAGGGACTCTAAGCCAGGATGTGTGAGGGAAAGTCAGTGCGTGTCTGTCATGAGGCAGCTGTTGATTTGATGTTTTGTCTTACACAAGCAAAAAAAAAAAAAAAAAACATGTTTAAAATGAGATTAAACATACACCGCCTGGACTGCGACGGATGCATTTGACTATGAGCGTTGAGGTCCAAAATTGTCGTTAAGTGGCAACGAAGACATAAAGCGAGAATTGGAATTGCTTTGGAGCAACATTTTTTTCTTTAAACCTGGTGTGAAATTAAGAAAACTAGACATGTCCCCCCTTTGGTGTTTCTCACTAATGTGTTCCTAGAGCATTAGAAGATAAGGGGAAGGCGAGAAGCATTTCTGCTGGATGGAATCTCTTATTCAGTCCCGTACCCAACAAGGGATATATGCTTTGGAGCGTCTACCGTGCAGCAAAAATAACGTTTTTCCTGCTTCGTGTTACGTTCTTTCCATCAGTTTTTTCAGTTGTTGACATGAGTCTCTGATTTTAAAAGGTTCTCTGTAGACATTTCAGCTGTACTTTCCCCTTCTGACGACGTTGTTGATACGTCTCCTGAATTAGCCGGGCAGACATTCGGCCCATGGTTGGTCCCTGGTTTTTATTGTTACTTTGTCCTTTCACCAGGCGCCTGTTTCGCCCATCTCCTGGCCCTGGTGGGACATGGGAGCGCTGTAGCTGGAGTTACTGGCCAAGGAGAAAGGGGGACTGGGTCCGCCCCCGTATGCGTCCCCGGGGACTGGCTGAAGGGAGCTCGGTAAGCCCGGTTCGGGACTGGGGGTTTCCGCGTGAGAGATCATGTCCGTGTACCTTTGGTCGTCTGATGGGTGGTGTCCGGACCCTTCTATGGCTCCGGGCCCAGAGCCCAGGATGTAGGGGGACTCAGCCGGAGACTGGGCCTGAGAGGACGGAGGGCCATGGGGAAAGAAGTCGTAGTTACTCCCTGGTCCGTAGTAGTCGCCTTGGTATTCTGTGAAGAGAAACACGGGAGTTCATTTTTCCTCAGACTTTAAACACATAAAACATCCACAGCTCGCCCTAAGCAGTACGTGAGGTTTTACACACAGCTCCACCCCTACCTAAGTGGGGAAATTGATCATGTCCAATTTCTAACCAACCAGTCTCCAACAGCCTCATTTGAGTGTATAAACAACTCCACACCTCTCCACCTCAGTTCTCTCGCCTCCTCCACAGTGCATCCATCTCCCCCTCTCATTCAGCTCGCAGCCATGCGTGCGCCTCGATGGATTCTCCCGCTGAAAACTTCTGGGTCTAGATTAGAAATTCCAAAATGAGATTCTAGTCTCTCCGGCACATCTGCCAGGTCCCGTCGACTGCATCTCTCTGTCACGTCTGATAGAGCTTTAGGCACCGTCCCTCTGCTCTGCTTCGCTAAGCCGTGCTTATTTCCAAAACTGCACTCTATTTTCAGCTCTCAGCTGAGCTACGAGCTGCTTCGTTTTATCGGTTCATCTAAGCGTTATTTTTAATTACCCCGCCTGCGTCTTCGTCACTTTTGTCTAACCATCAGTTCATTAACTAGTTGTCCGTGTGTTTGCACTTAGTTTTCCATCCTGTTGGACCGTCTGTACAATGTTTTCTGATGGCAGTAGGACAAATATTAGTTTGGGTTTGTTGAAGTACAGTTATTATAAGACAGATCTCTTTTACTTTACCTTAAGTCAATAAATTCTCAGAGCGATTGAAGAGTAACAACTCGTCAGATGGGAACCCTATTGCTGATTTTAGTTGTTTAAAGCCACTGAAGCTAATTATTTTAACAAGTTTTTACAGATATTATCCATTCACTCTTTCAAATCACACTTTTACAAGGCAAACTATGCTGAAAATAGCCTGGTAAAAACCAATCCCTTGTTCTATGCTTCGTACTGTAGGGTTTGGGCTCTTGGCTATTGAAAAACGATTACTTCCTGGAGGTGTGGACGATGTTGAAGTTTTAAATCTTACCCAGTTGCCAACATTAGACGTCTGTAATGTGCCAGTTTGCTGCTATGAAATTGCCTATAGCAAAATGATAAGTGCCAAGCCGAACAAGATGGCTGTTAAAGTTAACTCAATATTTAGAAGTTTGGCCAAAACAGACTGAATGGCTTCATTCACTTCCTCTGCTCTCATTACTAAAAATGCAGACAGACTACAATTCTAAAACCATGCAGAGAATTAAGGTCATCTTTTAAAACCCCTCCTGCTGCTTGCTGATTGAATTCTACAGGATAAATTGAGCTGAGTGGGAAAAAGCCCAGACGAAGAGCTGAAAGAAAATAAGTTGAATTGCGTAGGAAGGCAATGGTCAGTCTACGTTGACAGCAGGGGACAGCACGTCCCTGCTGACAAGGGGAAAAAAACAAAAAATGAAAAAATAAATTAAATTGTCATATTCATCAAATTGTTTTTATTATAAAGTCATTTTCCTTTTAATTTCAGTAGTTTGGTGTCATTTTGAACCAAAATCGCTGAATTTTTATAGTTATGTTAAAACCGAAGACGAGTTGCTCGGAGGAGGCCACTTCCTGCTTGGCCTCCTCTGAGGATTGCACAATCACACGGCTGCCTATGCTGGCAGGCTATGCACTTAGGCTGAACTGCTGTATGTCTCTATGTCGCTCTTTAAGTGTTCAAACACTGTGGCTATATCAACTAATTTCCGTGGTTAAGCTGATGTATATAATGTCTAGTGTTTTTAGTCATCTGTCTGTAACGTCGTGTTTCTTTAGCCGAGCAAAAAGGCTTTGAAAAGAGACCCAACGGAGGCCACGACAAAAAGGTTCTCCAGCCTTACAGCAGGGGGCGCTAGTGATCCCGGGATGCTTCATGCGCTCACCTGCAGTGCACAAGTGAACAAGTCATCTCCAGTTAATATTTACAGTGAACAACTGAGGAGCAGTCGTCCGTTTATTTCGTTTTACATTAGTTTTTTTTTTTCGTTTTTACATTTCGTTTTACAATGGAGGATTACATATCCATGATTCCATGTGCTTTATTGAGTGTTTTTATGTGTGAAAATTGCTGATATGGGATTTTAATTAAAAAAATTTCTAATTAAATAATGTATAAGCTACTCTAGAGCAGCGTTCTCCAACCTCTTTTGTGACACGGTTCTGTGTCGGACAAATTTTAACGGGGGGAGGGGTGTCATCACGTGATGACGTGTGACGTCAGTGCCTCTCCAGTCATGAACCTCACCGCACGTCACTGCTATGGAGTACCGCAGGGGTCGGTGCTTGGACCAATGACTATCATACATGTGTGATGTGGAAAATGATTCTGCTTCGTGGTTGTTTATTAGCCAGTCACCATTTGTTCTCCCTAATAGACCAAATGGTCAGCATTGTTACTTTAACACTTGTTTAATTTATGACAGTAACTTTGGTTAGCCTTTAATAATAATAATACCAGAAGGTTA
Source organism: Brachyrhaphis roseni (assembly GCA_903066815.1). Lineage (NCBI taxonomy): Eukaryota > Metazoa > Chordata > Actinopteri > Cyprinodontiformes > Poeciliidae > Brachyrhaphis > Brachyrhaphis roseni. The sequence goes on along the minus strand of CAEFZY010029716.1, from coordinate 1,396 downwards.
TGTTCGGTTATGTTGCATTTTATCCCACTTTTGCATCAGTGATGTGAGCCATACGTCATATTTCTACACCGTAACCAGACATGATAAATCTGGACGTAGATAATGACTTTGGTCATCAGTGGTAGTCAATGACCAAAGCATGGACTACCATCGCTCAACAGATTTAAAATCCACCCATTGTTACCACTGTAAACAGTGCACTAGTGTGTGATGCTAACATTCTTCTACACACACGGGTCGCTTTGGGGTTGTAAACCTTCACCCAAGAATCTGATAGTGGTCTATTTAATAGTATGAATGATTACACACACACACACTCACCAAAATTTTTTATTTTTGTATAAAACTGGAGCTGAGTGAGGTAAATGCTGCCCGGCCTGCTAACAAGCTTTATCCTTCAAATGACGTTGACCATCAAATACTTCTTCTCTGAAAGCTGTCCATTCACTTTTCACGAACATGAGAGTCCTTGTTTGTTCCCCCACATCCACAAACTGTCAGCAGTTTTCAAGGTCATGCCTCTCCTGCTTTGCGGGGTCTGCACTGAAAGCTCTTTGAAACGCGTCTGGTTTAGCGCCATCTGGGCAAGATCCGAGTACATGAATTAACTCGACAACAGTCAACTGAACACGTAATAACGTATCCCAGATTTTAAAGAGAAAAAATCTGGGATAACAAGCAGGGATAACCCAAACTGAACAACAGGAGCGAGGAGCATGCAAACAGCTCAAGACAATGCAGCATTGTGCTTGTCCAAGTGGGCCGGGCCACATGCTCTATCTTAAAGAGGGAAGTCCTGCCACAGAGTTGCATCATTAAGACCAGAGATTTCCCTCTAACTGTAAAAGGAAAGCTTTGTGCCGATTTGAAAGCTGTCCAGCTGAGACCATTTTATGTGAAAGCATCATTCACACCCCAGGGTTAGATTTCTGTGGAAAACTACCAGCGGCTCAGTGTGTGTGTGTGTGTGTCTATTGACTCCTGGCTTCTCAGCTTGCCACACCCTCCATGTGTGTCAGGTGTGGCGGTGCCTCAGGCATGAGAGAACATCAGCACACTGAGAAAGGGAAGCTGACACAGCAAGGAAGGAATGTGTTTTTACCAATTAATCAGCAACATACCTGGCCCAGTGCGGTAGTCTGAGCCGTCTGATATCGACAGGAATTGTTCTGGAGAAAGTCTTTAGGATGCATATTTCTTTGTTACAGAACAGGAAGTACTGCCGAAGGTCTGGAAAAAAATTTATATATATATATATATAAAAGAAAAAATTCCCTTCTCACCCACCGCGGGTGGTCTTCTTCCTCTTAGCTTGGGTCCTCTACCAGAGGCCTGGGAGCTTGAGGGTTCTGCGCAGTATCTTGGCTGTGCCTAGGACTGCACATTTCTGGACTGA
>CAEFZY010029714.1:0-11991 GCA_903066815.1 Brachyrhaphis roseni | reverse complement strand
TGCGGCAAATGTCGTCGGGTCCGGGAGTCGAACCCGCGACGGCCGCGTCGAGGACTCAAGGCCTCCAAATGTGGGTCGCGCTATCCCCTACGCCACCACGGCACGCCCATCAGTTAATATTTAAGCAAAAATAAGTTTGTGCATAAAATTGTGGGAGTTAAATTATCTTAAGCCATTTGTACAAACAGATAACCTATTCTATCTATTATGTTAGCTTAGCTGTTTGTCTTTTTCTTGAATGAAATAATATCAAAGAATCGTTCACCCGGTGTGTGAGTGGACATGTAATGCAATATTGCAGTGTACTCGAAAATAGGAGCAGGAAAGACGTACAACTTAAATGCATTTTATAATAGACTTTTGAGCATTTGTATCAATTCAGAATTCCCAGGAATAGGAATTGCGATTTTCGGACATTACATCAGATAGCTTTAGAGCTACATTCTAAAACTCAGATGTTTCTGCAGGAGCAGATCTGTAACCTTTGCAGACTTGACATACTTTCAGCCTCAACCCTGTCTCTGCCTCAGAATGATCCTGATAAAAAACCATCTTGTTCTACGCTTCACTTTGTCCAGATAGTCTGAACTCAGCTGTTGAGAAACGATTGTTTTCTGAAGGTGTGGACTCTCTTCAAGCTTTATAGTCAGTTGCTAACATTTGCTCAGTTTGACTCTATAAAACTCTCTGGAAATTGCGTGTGGTGTAAATAACCAGTCTCCCCTGCGAAGAGAGAAGAGCCGATCCAAATAAGGTGGCTGTTAATACGAATTCAATATTTGGGTTAGGGTTAGGACTGAACAGCTTCATTCACTTTCTCTGCTGCCATGACTAAAACTACAAGCACACTACAATTCTAAAACAGAGCAGAAAATTGTCATCGTTCAAAATGTTTTGTGTTCGCTCTTTGGCCCAGTAGAAATTTTATCGGAGGGTATCAAAGTCAATGGGAGAAAGCCCAGACTGAGCTTTGAAGCACGATTTGAATCGAGCAAACAGCATTGGAATAGCCAGGCCAGCTCAGAATGTATCCCCTGCTTCCCATGATCAGCTGAGAAGTTTGAAGTCGAAGACAGCTGGTAATTACAGAAACATTCCACAACAGCCTTGATGCCCAGCATTCAGTGGTTGTGCTGCAGATACTCCACCAGGATGTATTTTGGTTCCGGCCTTGCTGTCCAAGAGTGAATGAAACGGCATGAATGCTTCTGCAAAGACTTTCACCAGAAAGTGACCAGATCTCAGTAAAGTTTGCTGAAAGAGTCAGATACCAGTGTTAAAACTAACTTACTGCTGTAACCAGCATAGCCCCTCCTGGACGTCAGCTCACAAAGTCTGTTTAGTTTAAGTGCCTATTTTCTGTCGTCAGTCGTTAACCGTTAGATATAAAGTACAAGAATTAGTTCTGATGTGTTATTTTGTTATTGTTCTCTTTTATGAGCAGTTCTCACAGGTTGTCAACACCAGAATAAGCCCCATTTTATGATTCTAAATCGTGCGCAACATCGTCTATCACGTTTTCCTTCTCTGTCTCATATGGGTCGATCTGGACAGCAGCCATTTTGTTCATGTATATTTCTCACACATTGGTCAGGAGGGTCAACATGCTTCTCTTTTTGTTGATTTGGAAGCCATGGGTCCGCTATACTTTGTGCTGCGCTTGCCTATTAAGATGGAGCAGATCACTTCCGCTTTAGACTTTTAGGAACTATGTGAAATTTCATTAAAATGTGATTCAAAACTGCATGGCATTCTGGGTGTTGTATCCTTTAGCTGCTCAACCTCTCACAGCCGGCTAAGCAAATTTGGTGGCATCTAACTCATTTGAAAATGTAACCAGTTTGGCAGTATTTAAGATATTTAAAACAAATAATGATCAAGCGATATGAAAGGCTTGTGTTGTGATAAGTTTTTCAGCCATATTGCTCAGCCCTAATTTTAATCCATATCTGGATTATAAATTTAGGAAGTGTTAAAGGTATCAAAGCTGCATGCTGCTCAGCCCTGCAATGCAATGCTCTGTGGTCAGGAAGGAGGACATCTACCTGGTCTGAAACGTAGGAAGATACCAGAGAATCTTTTACTTAAAGAACTGTGGATTATGGATGACATGAAGTGTTGGTTTTTACATACTGGGTAAAGTTGTCTCATTGGACGTGTGACCTGTTTCTCTTCAGCATCAAGAATGTCCTCAGTCCTGCAGAAGTTGATCACCCCACTGGCCAGCTCCTCCGCTGAGCCTCCCAGGAACAAGGTGACCGTGGTTGGCGTGGGCCAGGTCGGCATGGCGTGTGCCGTTAGCATCCTGCTGCGGGTAAGACTCTCCCCCTGAGCGTGAACAAGGAGCTGCTAATGTTGGCTCATTCTTCTTTCTTTTTTTTATATGTCCCTTTATGGCCAGGACCTGTGTGACGAGCTGGCTCTGGTTGATGTGATGGAGGACCGACTGAAAGGAGAGATGATGGACCTGCAGCATGGCCTGCTGTTCCTGAAGACATCCAAGGTGGTTGCTGATAAAGGTGAGTGGCTGCACTGAGATCACTCTGGTGCTCGCCCCTCTCCAGATGAGCGCCAACAGGTCTGCTTCTGTCTCTCCTGTCAGACTACGCCGTGACTGCAAACTCCCGTCTGGTGGTGGTGACGGCTGGCGTTCGACAACAGGAGGGTGAGAGCCGCCTCAATCTGGTCCAGAGGAACGTCAATGTCTTCAAGGCCATCATCCCACAGATCATAAAGTACAGCCCCAACTGTACAATCCTGGTTGTCTCAAACCCTGGTGAGAACGACTTCTTGTCAGAGCAACAAGTTTCCGTGGAGCCCTGCTATATTCACTCTGTCCTCCGTATTTTTCTGTCTGATCCTTTTAAATTCCAGTTGATGTGCTGACTTATGTGACCTGGAAGCTGAGCGGTCTGCCAAAGCATCGCATCATTGGCAGCGGCACCAACTTGGATTCTGCTCGCTTCCGTCACCTGATGGCCGAACGCCTCGGCATCCACGCCAGCTCCTTCAACGGCTGGGTGCTGGGTGAGCATGGAGACACCAGCGGTGAGTGTCACTCTGCTGCAGCTGCTCTCCACACACTGAAGCCAAACTGACCTGATGTCCTGCCATCACAGTTCCTGTATGGAGCGGTGCAAACGTCGCAGGAGTCAACCTGCAGAAGCTGAACCCTGAGATCGGCACCGATGCAGACAAGGAGCAGTGGAAGGCAACACATAAGGCTGTGGTGGACAGGTTGGTCTGATCACTGCAGTTATCCTCCTGTCAGCTGGGAATGAAGAATTCATAATTAGGAACATGAGCAGTGAGGTGGAAGTGGGTTTCTGCAGCACTAATTACAGATGAGTCCTGGGGGAGCAGAACCTGAGACACTGATACCGTTGCTGCAAGTATCACCTGCTGAGGGTTATAGAGACGGAATATATTAATCTGCTTATTGAAAAAATAATCCCCTGATCAGCTCTACTGAGGTCTTCGCATGTTACCTCCAGATCCATCCTCTGCAAAAGATCAAATTATCACTAAATAAATGTTGCAAATGGATTTAAGTAATGTTCATTTTCCTACTAAAAGGTGAATTGAATTGTCCTCATTTTCTTATGCATTAACATTGTATAAAAAGGTCTTAAGTGTAAAACTGCAAAATATGCAGAATGTGTCAACTTATCTGATTATTTGTTAGAATAATGGATTACTAAATGAATCATTAGTCGCTGCCCATATATGTGTGTGTGTGTGTGTGTGTGCGCGTTTGTTTCTAATACCTTGTGGGGACCATTTTCCTGACATATACTACGTTGTGGGGACCAACTGCTACTTGTGGGGACCAAAGCCTGGTCCCCACAAGAGGAAACGCTGTTTTTGGGTCAGGGGTCAGATTTAGGACTAAGGTGTGAATTGAGTTTTGGTTAGGGTTAGGGCTAGGCATGTAATGGGTAGGGTATGGGTAAGGGCTTACCCTTACAGCCTGTTTAGGCTGTAGAAATGAATGGAAGTCAATGGAAAGTCCCCACAAAGATAGCAGCTCAAACAGGGGTGTGGGTGTGTGTGTGTGTGTTGGTGAAACAGGCCTTTCTGATACTTCCTTACTGAGAGCTGGTGTAACAGGACACACTCTGTTCCAGTGCCTATGAAGTGATCAAGCTGAAGGGTTACACCAACTGGGCCATTGGCTTCAGTGTGGCTGACCTGACTGAGAGCATCGTGAAGAACCTGAGTCGCGTCCACCCCGTCTCCACCATGGTGAAGGTCAGCCATGCTCTCACACAGCGTCAACCACTGAGCATCACACAAATCATGCTTAAATTCACATTTGTCTCTCTGTGAGATCATGATTTACTTTGATCATGAATTGAATTTTTTGAAAGTCAAATTGAATTCAGAAATAATTTGATCCCAAAGAAAAATGAAATAAATTCCTATAAATGTACATTTCTTTCATTGCATTTCAAATGTTTTTCTGTTTTCTGTGGTCATTCTGGCGAACGGCTAACGGAAACCCAAAATTCAGGTTCTAATAAGACTAGAATATTTCTTGAGGTGTCTTTTGTTTTTTTAAGTATCTGGCTGTTCACACAGCACTTTTACCTAAGGCTGTTTATTCAAAGCAGAGTGAAAGGAAAACAGTTAATAGAAGCTAAGGAATAACTGTAGCCTTGATAAGATTGTGAAGCAAAGTTCAGTCAACAGTGGTGAGAGGTTCACTAGCAGTGGACTGTAGCAGGACTCAGAGCTTCTAGACCAGGGGTCACCAACATGGGGCCTGCGGGCATCCGGTCTCCTGAGGGGACCTTGTCAGTCGCCTGTCTAAAAACAGCCATTGTCATCAGAGAGCACTGCCAAAAAACATATTCAATTAAATGTTTTTACCTTGAAATAATAAAATTTGTTTAGTTTTAGAATTTTTTTTTTTTTTAAGTGAATTATAGAAACATTTAAAATAAATTGCTTTATGTATTCAGCTCTTTTCTAGGGTTAAAGTTCAGAATTATGGACAGATAATTCCCACTCTGCATACCTTGAGATTTTCCTTTAAAAAAGAAAAGAATAACTTCTGGAATTTTTATTATCTAACCTTCTTTACTATTAGCAAAATTGTGGAGAAAAAACCCCCCTCTTGTGTCAAAACATCTCGTACGTAACGAGTCTATGGGGGTCAAAGGGCACGTCAAAGCCTAAATGTTACTGGTCAGTTTACTTTTGTTAATTTGGCGGCTTGGCGCTTTTTCTGTGAGCTAAAATGATTGAGTGGAGTTTGATCCCACTCATAGTTCTAACAGCAGTCTTTTGGATCCCGGCTGAGCTTTTTACCTTGTGCGGTTCTGTGTGAGTCACAGGATGGCTGAGATCTGCTGCTCCTACTGAGCGTTTCAGACTGCGGGTTAAACAATTTAATCTAGTCGAAACGTTCCCCAAAAGAATACAAATTAAGCAAAAGTTGCTGTTTCACCTTCTCCTCCTCTGGACGTCTGACACCACCTAAACCTGGGAATCAACATCTTCCTCTTTCCGTGGATCACACGGGTCGGCTTCGCTTTCATGTCTTTATTATTTAGCATCGTTTGTAAAAAAGAAATATAAAAAAAGGTCTGCTGCTTTTGTGGTTTAGGTTTGTGCTGGTTTTGTAGCGGTGTTGTGCTTTTGCAGGTCAGGTGCAGTGATAGTTTTGTGCTACTCTCCAATCTAACTTTTTTTTCGGTATCTGCTGTTGTCAGCCAAAAGGTGACCCGTCAGCTTTTCAGTTTGCGAAACCACAAAAAGGCTAGTAAACCGGCGGCCCGCCAGAACCGCGCACAATAAAAAGCTCAGGCGGGATCTTAGGACAACAGAAGGAGCTCATTCATTGTTAGCTCACAGAAAAACCGCCAAATTAACAAAAGTAAACTGACCAATAAGATTTAGCCTTTTGCAAATTTAAAACACTGAACTAAGAACTTCTGATCACATAATAGCAATTAACCAAATCTGCCATGGTAAATCATTACTGATAACTATTGTGAGTATTCCCTAACATTAATATGATCAGATCTCTTGTAATCATATACTGTATTTTCACAACCATAAGGCACACCGTACTAAAAGGCGCAGTCTCAGTTATGTGTGTCATTACTGTATTTAACACACACATAAGGCGCACCTGATTATAGGGTGCGGGTTTTATATACAATCCACGCCTACACTTCCCCCTTTAACATTCTCACAACAACACACACACAAGCATACAGGTGTGCGTATTTAAAAATAGAGCGGGAGCAAAACTGAGTTTTATTGTGCTTTATTTCAGTATTGATTACAAAGTACTAACATTTTTGTAATCCTCAATCAAACCCATCGAAGTCCTCATCCTCTGTTTCTGAATTGAACAGCTGCGCTCCGAGGAGCCTCCTCCTCGGAAATGATGCCAGCTTTTGCGAAAGCTCGAACAACAGTGCCAGCAAACATGTTAGCCCAAGCATCTGCAATCCATTCGCAAATTGTGGCGTAACTCGGCCGGCGCTGCCTTCCACTGTTAGTAAAACTGTGGTCTCCATCGGTCATCCATCGCTCCCACGCTGCTCGCAGCCTTACTTTGAACGGCCGGTTCACACCGATGTCCAGCGGTTGGAGTTCCTTTGTCAGGCCTCCCGGAATGACAGCAAGCTCAGAGTTCATTTGCTTCACTTGTTTTTTCACATCGGCTGTGAGATGGGCACGCATAGAGTCACAGATCAACAGCGATGGTGATGCGTGGAAAAAAACCACCTGATCTCCTTACATACATCTCCCTCAGCCACTCTTTCATCATTTCCTCATCCATCCAGCCCTTTTCATTTGCCTTAATGATGACTCCTGCTGAAAACTTCTCTTTAGGCAAAGTCTTTCTCTTAAAAATCACCATAGCTGTCTATGTCAGAAACTGTCTATTAGCCAAGCTAATAGACAGTTTCTGTCTATTAGCATGGCAGCCAAGCACAACAGTAAAAGAAGACTTTTCGTACCCCATTGTGCGTATCTCTACCGTGCTGGTCCCCTTCTTCTTCACAGTGTGACTCACCGGGATGTCGAAAGTGAGCGGCACCTCGTCCATGTTAGTGATGTGGCTGGGTGTGTTTGTCGGTGATGTGTTTGCTGCAGTAGGAGCGGAAGATGGCCAGCTTTTCATTATAATCCGCTGGAAGTTGCTGTGCTACCGTAGTCCTGGTCCGAATGGAAAAATGGCACTGTTTCATGAAACGAAAGCACCAAGACGGACCTCCTTGGAAATGTTAAATTTTCATTTCTTCTGCTAGCGTTACTGCTTTTAGTCGAATGGTGACCGTCGAAATGCTTCTCCCACTCGTTCTTTGCTCAATGATCCACTTCTCGAGTCTTTCCTCCAACTCGGGCCACCTCGCTTTATGTCCACGGAAACTCAACTGCGTCTTCTTGACCTGTGGAGCTCGTTTTCCAGCTTCCTCCACTTGCGAACCATCGATTCATTAATCTTAAATTCTCTCGCGGCTACTCGATTTCCATGTTCCTCCGTGTAGCTGATGGCCTTCAGTTTAAACTGTGCTTCATAGCCTAAGTGTGACTCTTTGCCATTTTCAGGGTTGTTAAAACAACGATGTTCTGCATAATGCACATACCCGTTCTTTTATATACAATCAACGCCCACACTTCCCCCTTTAACGTTCTCATGGTGTTCTCTACTATGTCCGCCTTACAACAACAACACACACAGGGCGCACCGCACTATAGGGCGCGCTGCACATTTTGAAGAAAATCTAAGACTTTTAGGTGCGCCTTATGGTCGTGAAAATACGGTATGTATTATTGTTCTAAAAGCTGAGCCAAAAAAAATGATGTCCGTATCAAACAAGTAGCCCTTCGTCTTGCTCTGTACCCGTGAAGTAGCTCCCGGTCTCAAAAAGGTTGGTGACTCCTGTTCTAGACCCAAAACGCACACACACACACACACGTACACCCACACACACACACACACACCCAAGACCTAGGCTACAGTGTCAGGAGCAGGAGGATCCAAGCTGATGGTCCAGAACATTCTACAGCCTTCATGCTTCCTTTCCCAACAGAACTTTTGGTACCGACCCGCACTGTCGACGATAACCATCATCATGGTAACCACATGAAACTAGCCTGGCCTAAACCCCATACAACAGCCCATAGATCCAATGGCCTTCAGCTGCCATGGCAACCTGGACTTCCTGAACCTCACCAGAATCACCGGCTAACCCCATGCTTAGAATATTGTATGGCTGCAGTGATAAAAACGAACCCAGTCAAAGTACTGAGTGCAGATACTGTACAGTACAATAGGCCCATGTTTGTTGATCTGATGGAATATTTTAACTTGCAGAGAAACTGAATTAGTTTTTCAGTATTTTTTTGTAAGCCAGAATCACCAAAATGAATCGAAGCACCTCCGCCTGTGGATTGGATCCATGTAATAAATACGTTCTTAAACTCTCCAACTTCTTTAACTTCCTAAGATCCAGCTGTAGGTAATTTGAGTATAGCTGAGAAGTGAAGTGTGTGGTTTAGGGCCTGACAGTTTTCCTTCTCGCTGTGTACCAGGGCATGTATGGTATCGACGGCGAGGTCTTCCTGTCCCTGCCCTGTGTCCTGAACGGCAGCGGCGTCGGCAGCGTGGTTAACATGACCCTGACAGACGCAGAGGTTTCTCAGCTGAAGAAGAGTGCCGACACACTGTGGGGCATCCAGAAGGACCTGAAGGACCTGTGAACACCCCTTTACTAGCCCCCCGCAGTGCAAAGAACCCTGCTGTCTCCCAGCACTCCTCCTCTGTTGTCCTGTTCTCAGACTTTCATTCTCTTACTGTAGGAAGCTACAGGTGTGTTTAGAGCTGTCATACACAGCTCTCAGGGAGAATTTAAACTTCTGTCCAGCATTCTGTTAACACCTATCTCCTGTGTTTTTGCTCTAAAATCCTCTGGTATGATTCCTAAAGTAAGACGCTCGTTCCAAACAGCTTGTTGGTTGCTTCTCCTGTGTTTGTGTTTGAAGATAAAAGCTGACTTCTCTCCGTTTTCTCAGTGGGGATTCATATGTGGCTTTCTGTTGTTCCTGCTGGCTTCACTTGGCTCCTTTAGCTGCAGGGATTTCCATAGTGAGCTCAAACTGACTTGAAAGATCCTTATGGATCCAACAGTAGCTGATGCTCTGGCCTTATCATTAAACCGAACTGTAAGATCACAGGTTGCCACCGGCATCAGTCACCTGGGAATGTTAGTGATTGGAAACCAACTTCTGGAGAGGTTGCTCAGAACACTGCTGTGTAATGACATGTTGAAATAATAAATTTGGTCACAAAGAACAATGTCTTCGCTTCTTTTCTTGTTCTTTCTGGTCCAACAAACCAGGTGTGTTGTAACAGAGCCAGAGCTGAAAGCTTCAGTTGGACTGCTGGCCATGTTGAGCAAGCTCTGCGCCTGTGGGAACACCGCTCCGCAGCATGCTATTCCTGCTGCTGTTTGCCTTCAACCCTTAGCTGTCCTCCTCTGCTGCTGAACTTTTTCACTTAATGACCCAGAAAACATTTCTTTCATTTTCAATATTCTTTTGATGTTGAGGAATGATGGCTGCATGCTGATTTTACAGTTCATCATTGCTAGCACAAGCAAACAGTTTTCCCCTGAGGTTCCTGCAGATGGAAGACTTCAGATGGTGAGAATGCAGAAATCCCTCAGGTGACCCTTTAGAGGAATCCTATATTTCTCTGGCACCACACTGACAGCAGCAGAACATTTTTCAGGAACAATCTCATTTTCTTCCTACAGATAAACTTGTGGGCCAAACTGCCCTGCTCTGCTAGCTGCAGCTCTGCTCCACAGGCAGGAGAAAAGCCACTGATGCCACGTTTCACAGCCGCTTGGAGACTACAGAAGACTGACTTTTAGGCCAAGTTTTTATTTCTGTTCAATATGCTTTAGATCAATGTTTCCCAACCCTGGTCCTCAAGGCACACTGACCTACATGTTTCAAATGTTCCCCTGCTTCAACACACCCCATTCAGATGATTATAATTTAGCAAAACCCTGTTAATCAGCCATCAGCTAAAATGGTGTGTTGAAGTAGGGAAATGCCTAAAACCTGCAGGGCAATGAGCCTTGAGGACCAGGGTCGAAAATACTGTTTTATACAACTAATTCCTCTTTCACACTCTGACAGACTGGCTGGTAGAGCAGCCAAAACTTCTACTCAAGTAAGTGTAGAATACTACAATATATTTTTACTCAAGTAAAAATATCCATGAAATGACCAATAAATTAAGAGTAAAAATTAATTTGGTAAACAGGTGACTCAAGCACTGAGAAACTGAGCAATCATTTAATATTTCAAAATTACATCATATCTACCAAAATATAAAGATATCTGGAATTTTTTGGAAAATAATCCATATAAAATAATTTATATGATTTTTCAGATCAGTTTCTTTATAAACTAACAGCTCTCTTTCAGCTCTGTTTTCACTACTCTTTTGCACACCTCAAATAAATATCTATATCCTATATAGCACTTCTGGACGTTGCTTGTACTTGTGACAGTGCAATGACAATAAAGTTGAATTCTATTCTAGATGTCTGGTGAATGTTTGGTTAAAAATTCAGAAAAGTTAGTGGACCACATCTCCACCACAATAGACTGTGTCACCATCCACAAACGCATCACCATGTACCCCAACCAGAAACCCTAGATCAGGGGTGCTCAAGTCCAGTCCTTGAGAGCTACCACCCTGCAACTTTCAGATGCACCCCTGCTCAAACACACCTGAATCAAATGAATGGCTCGTTACCAGGCCTGTTCAGAGCTGATCCCCGTCTTTTGGAGTAAGGCTGCATCTAAAAGTTGCAGGACGGTAGCTCTCGAGGACTGAACTTGAGCACCCCTGCCCTAGATGAACCGGAATGTACGCCTCCTGCTAAAGGCCCGCCACAATGCCTTCAAGTCAGGGGATGCACAGACCTACAGTGCAGCCAGGGCTGAGCTGAAGAGGGGAATCAAGGAGGCCAAACACCGCTACAAAAGGAAGGTGGAGGATCACTTTTCAAACTCCAACCCCCGATGTATGTGGAAAGGCCTTCAGATCCTCACAGATTACAAGAACCCCAACACCTCCCCCGCCTCCTCTGACGTCTCCTTCCTGAACGAGCTTAACAACTTCTATGCACGCTTTGAGAGGGGGAACACCACAACTGTAACCAAGACAACCACCACCCCAGACCAGCAACCACTGACTCTCCTCCCCACCGACGTAGGAGCGACCCTAAGCAGGATTAAATTCCACAAGGCTGCGGGTCCTGATGGTATACCTGGACGTTATGTTTGGAAGCCAGGACGAGGTAGAAGCTCAAGTAGACAAAGAACTCTTAACAGCGTTTATTCGTAACTCGCTCAGCAGTACAGCAACATGAGGTGTTCCTGTCCTCCATCTTATCTCTTCTTCTTCTCTCTCTACTATTCATTCTGTTCTCGTACACCACCTAGTGTTAGACACAACATTCCCCCCTTACTTGAAAAGATTGCATGTACCCATTTAACATATGACTGAACATCAACCTCATTTAACAGTTTGTATGTCACAAAGATAAACTTAGCTGTAATCAAAGAAAGTGGTTACTTAAGTACACAAAACCAAACAAATATATTCAGCAATCCTGTACTTTTAAACTCTAACACTTGAAGTTACTATGGAACAGAATTACCAAATGTAGCTATTGTACAAATAAAATCCAGGTATTTATAACCAGTTTGTACCATGAGAATTAGTTCACTTGAACCCTAAACATGTAACACACCATCATTTATGTATTTACATATTAATATTTTATTTTAACCTGGTTGAAAGTCCTTGAACTACACAGGTCGAGTACTAGTTCTAACACTTTTCCTTTGAACCACAGGGTCATGCTTTTCTGGTTTTGTCGTTTTACATGGAATACCTGCAGAATAACGTGAAAGTCTGGCAGCATTCCACCTTTTATTGTC
>CAEFZY010029711.1:0-35247 GCA_903066815.1 Brachyrhaphis roseni | reverse complement strand
ATCTACTGGTTGTAACAGATTGTGCAACAGGTGAGGACATGATGATGACTTGATCAGAAAGTCTTTTTCAATAATCCGTCATTTAGACAGAGATTAAGGAATGTGTGTCTGATCATGTGATGATTCTCCAGCTTCACTGAGACAAGACAACAGCAGTGGACCAATCAGGAGAGAGAAGACACAGAGGACTAAAACCAAAACACTATTCCTGCCAAAACAGGCAGACGATCCAGTGGCCCCAGGTTTACACACCATCTGTTAGTACTAAATACATTTTTACAATCTTAACTTTTCACCCATTTTATAGTTGAGATTATTTTCTTAATTGTTCCAAGAATTAAAACCTTGATTTTCCTTCCTTTTAGATCATATCGGCCAAATATTAACTCATTTTAATGTGCAAAAAGTTTATTTACAGTGAGCAATGCTAAAACATTTTTATAGATACACTGCAGTAAACAATTTTCATTAAATTGAAAATTGTTGTGTATTTTGCAAATGACTCAAAGCAGTTCTATAATGCCTGAATCTTTCTATGTGCTTCTATTAAAAGTAGCTTGCTTGGTTGCTGGGAAGGTTTTCTTCTGTTTCAAATATCCTCACTAAGCCAAACCATTCAGCTGCTTATGAGCTGCTTCAGATTTACTGTGTAGTTTGAAACAAATAATAAAAGCGCACTTCATCAAGCTAGAAGCTAATGACAGACGTTAAATTTAACTTCCCAAAATGTCTGTACAAGAGTTTTATATACGTATTACAAATAAATACTTGTAATTTGGATATTAAATTAAGTGTATCAATGATACATTGGGAAGAAGGGTTGAAGAAAGAAAAGAAACGAGAGATATTGATCATAAAAGGAATCAGAAAATGAAAATATGGATACATTGCATAGAACATATGATTTTGAGTATTTCAATATTTCTTAAACAGAAATGGCCAATGGTCTTATTACAAATCTGAAAGGGTCTAAACATAAACACACTAAGCTGCTGGTTCATCAGTTCATTGTGCAGTGTGTCTATTGAGTTGAGCACCTTATACAACATTCTTCTTTCAACTATCAGCTATAGAGATAAAGAACAATGTCTGTGTCTCTGATGGGGACAGAGACATTGTTCTTTTATCAGTTCAGACAAATTTCTGTGTCATAGCTCCTGGTGCTGCAGCACATAGCAGCGTAGAATATAGTTTTAGCCTTCATATAAATGTTCTTAAATGAGCACATCCTATTCCGTGTTTATGGAGAAATGTTAGGCATCCCTTTAACATATCTTAAGACAGGCTTTGGCCTATTTCTGCTCATCATAAAAACCTCAACCGGTACAAAGTCGTCTCCTTTGTTTTGACTACATTTAAAGAAAGATGACTGTGACAACATCAGGTGACAAACAAACAACTGGAGCTTAATGAGAAACTGTCTGGTTTTGTTATCCAAGATCCCTTATCAGTCGCCTGCCAAAATGCTTACTGAAGCACTAAGGAAGAGTAAGAGCAGCAAAGCATGTGACATAGTGGTTAGTTATACATCTTTATAGTTTACAGCTGTTGTAACATTATGCAAAATGTTGCAGTTGACTTGTTTTCAATTAAATTGTGCTTAAGAAGATTAGGACCACTGCAGAAATAAACAAAAGTAATTCTGACTTTAATAGTTATTGAACCAATTGAACCAATTAAAGAATGACTTCCCATAAATCGTCACAAAATGTAATCAAATAGTGTTTGTTGCAGAACCTGTATCCAAAGCCACCAACAGTTCAATTTTTGTAAAGGAGAGTAGACAAAATAAAATAACAGCATATGTTGTTTTTCACCTCACAACCTACTTTAAAATTTCATCCAATAAATAATAATAATACTAAAAAACAACAACAACAACAACTCAAAGACAGTTTTTTTTCAGACGTAGAAGTGAATGTTCTGCCTGACAGTCAACACTCAGGTTTAAACGACCCACAGCACTTCCCATGAGGAATTCAGTCACGTGACCAAAGCTCATATAAACAAATGTCATATGATTTTTGTGTTAGTTTTCAACATGGCGGCCAGCGGCCACTTCTCTGTGGCTGCTCTGCTGTTGCTCTTCGGCGGGGTTTTAAGTTTTCCTGTCGGCCAAGAGAAAAGAGACGCGACCACCTGCGGATACCAGGTTCATTATTACGGTTTTTGTTCGCTTTTACAGTCTGAAGGTTTATTTGTTTTATTGTTAAAATGCGAGCGAAAGGTTCTGGAGCTTTTTCTTTCGCTTTCACTCATCCGTATTTGTGAGCTGTCGGTGTGTGTGTACGGGAATTAGTTTTTTTTTTTTTTTAATCGTCATTTTAAAATGGGGTTTATTCGCGTTTAGCAGCACAAGCGGTGCGCTGATACTTCCGGTTGTGAAACGCCATTTGGGTTGATGAAGTGTGTTTGTGTTGTTGTGTCCAGTCATGTCATGCCACCAAGCCCACCATGCTGAATGTCCACCTGGTTCCTCACACACACGACGACGTGGGCTGGCTGAAGACCGTGGACCAGTACTTCTATGGAGGTCAGTCCCGAACCAAAACCCAAACTACCTCAACTTTCAAAAATACTCTTTCATTTATTGACATAAAAATAATAAAAACAATGACCATTTTATTGGGCCATAGGAATTAAAGATGTGGAAATAATTTGTGCTCTTAATTTTCCCCTTTTTTAATTAGCTCTTACTAACTTAACTATACTGTGTACTGCTGAAAGAACATTGTTTTATATTTTTAAACTTGGACATGGAAGCACAGCCGATTTTTTTTGTTTGTTTGTTTGTAACGTTTATTATATTGCACCTGATAAAAATACACACTGACTTTTTTTGTGTGTAATGACCAATTTGGCTAAATTTGTAAATTATAAGTAAAGCCTGAAGTCGGTTGTATATTTTAATATGATTCTCACTTATATTTCCACACATAATGCATCTGTGTTGATGTTTCTGGACTATTCTGTCCTGTGTGTTTTGTCAACACATTTTTACTAGATATAAAAAGAACATTTTTATGACAGGTGTATGACCAGATCGCATGTCCCATCACTTTTATGTCTGGTTCAGATCTCTTCGTCTTTCAGTGTGTTGCTCAGATCCTTTTGATTTTTATTAGTAATGATGTTAAATCTTCAGTGAATGAGGTTTCTCTAAACATTTTGGTAAAACTCTTGAATAACAGTTTTGTACTGTGATATTTGTAGGTAATTTAAAAATGAGTGTGAATTGTAGTGTAAATATGCTTTTGAATGAGAGGAGGGTTGTTTGTCGGAACAGCGCCAAAAGAATTCTGTGATCAATGACAAGTAATCATCAACTAAAATTGCTAAACTATCATTTATCAGCATAAATCAATATGTCTACTCTCAGGGCTGAAGTTTGTGACCTCCAGGGTCCTGAACAAATCTGACTTTAGCTATTTTCTGGTTTGTGTGAAGATCGTAACGACATCCAGCACGCCGGCGTTCAGTACATCCTGGACTCTGTGGTGGATCAGCTGCTGAAGAACCCAGACAGACGGTTCATCTACGTGGAGACGGGCTTCTTCTACCGCTGGTGGAAGCAGCAGAGCCCCAGCATGCAGCAGACGGTCAAGCAGCTGGTTAACCAAGGTACGCCGCCCGGTGCTGTGTGTTCGCGTCAACGGCGGAAGTGTGGAAGCTCATCCTGACCCAACTCTTGCTCCTCCAGGTCGGCTGGAGTTTGTAAATGGTGGCTGGTGTATGAGCGACGAGGCCACGACGCACTACAGCGCCGTCATCGACCAGATGACCATCGGCCTGAGGTTTCTGAACGAGACCTTTGGGATTTGTGGTCGCCCCCGGGTCGCCTGGCACATTGACCCCTTTGGCCACGCCCGCGAACACGCCTCTCTTTTTGCACAGGTAGCTGAAGCTTAGCAGGACTGTTAAGAGACTGAAGCTTTAATCAATATTTGGTGAATAAGTACCTTTAATATTAATCACACTCCTTGCTGTAATGCTTTGACCTGAAAGTTACTTTCCTGGAACGTAGATATTTCCCTAGTTGAACAAAGAGGCTCTTTGGGGGCTTAGATGTTATAAAAACAATATGGCAGTTATTTAAACTTTATCCGTAAGTTAACTTGGTAACAGCTACGTTACACATTTTAGTCGACCCTCTTTTGAAACTTAGCCATTGCAGTTTTGTCAATCTTAGCCGTTACTCTTTCGTGAAACTTACCAATACTTTCCTGTGAAACAGCAGTCGCTTTCGCAGAACCTACATGAAACTTTGAACTGTGGAAAATGTACTAAGCTTACATTTGGTTGCTTTATGTCCAAAACCTTAATGCAGGGTTATATTTATAGCTTTTATTAAGGATCAAAGGGGCTAAGAAGATGCTAGACAGTATGTATTAAATTTGTAGAGTAATAAAAATGAAGGGTGTGACAAAATAATCCTGTAATGAGAAAAATAAAGCAAGACTTTCAGTTTCAGTTCATTAATTCACGTTGCGAAACAAACTGGAGTTTGCCTTTAAATTTCATCCTCTTATTTAAAGGCAATTTTTTTTTTTTTTTATTAAAGCACATTCTCGACATTATGTCAAATTACTGGGATGTAAATAAACTGGCCAGGGTTGTCTACAATCAGCTGAGCTGGCAGATGAGACGGGTTCTGTTGAGTCCAGTTGACGATTATGTTCAGGTTACTGACTGGTCAGACCTCCATCCTGGAGTAAGCTGGAGCTTACTCTCCACCTTTTATGTTGCACACTCCTGGGTGTTTTTTTTTTTTTTTCTTTACACTTTTTACCCTCACCGGTGAGCCAGGTGAGGGTTTTAGTTTACGTTTATTTATTTATTTTTTGGAGAAACGCCTCACTGATCAGGTGGGGACGGTGTCACACATTTTAAGATCAAACATGGTGCAGGTAAAAACAGCTTCTATTGTGAGATTCAGTTGAAGCACTGATGTATTTGTCCTCCAGATGGGATACGACGGCTTCTTCTTCGGTCGCCTGGACTACCAGGACCGGGCTCGCAGGATGAAGGCGAAGGAGCAGGAGCTCCTCTGGAGAGCATCAGACAGCCTCACACCACCCATGGCCGACCTCTTCACCGGTAAAAAAAACAAAACAAAACCAAAACTCCTCCGCTATGCTTCATAACCTGAGACCGCTGCTGCAGCAGAGTGTTGTTTTCTTTTTCTTCTGCGTTCAGGAATCCTTCCCAACGGGTACAACCCTCCAGAAGGGTTCTGCTGGGACCAGCTGTGTGCCGACGCACCAATCAGAGACGACCCCGACCTCGAGGATTATAACGTTGACGATGTTGTCCAACGCTTCCTTCATGCCGTTAAGAGTCAGGTCTGTTGAGACGGGTTTCTCCTCAGTGGTTGAATTTTACAGCTGCATAAAAAGTGTAACTCATTTTTGCTTTATCTGTTAAGAAGACACTAAGCTAAGTTTTATCTAAATACAGTACATATAAAATCAGGTTTGAGGTAACGGCTTCTTGTTTTGAAGACCTTAATAAATAAACCTCTGGCGTATTCTTTCTCTTTCTGAGAGGGGTGGGAAAAGAAAGAAAGAGATGGGAGTAGAGGGAGAGAAAGAGAGGAACAGGAGTCAGTAGAAGTCTGCTTCTACACCTGGAGAAAGAGAGAAAATAATAATAAAACCAGAGAAATAGTTCTAAATAAACTATTTTTAGCATCAAAACCATAAAAAAGTACTCATGAAGTTTTGGAAAAACTTACAGAAAATTTGGTTATTTTTATGTTGAAATTTTAAAACTAAAGTCTTTATACTATTATTTTTCTACTTTTAAAATTGGAAAACATCAACTCTTTCCAAAAAGAGAATAACCAGATTTTCTTTATATACAAACAAGCAAGTTTTTTTTTTTTTTTTTCCCCCCAAGTTTAATGACAAACCCATTCTTGTGTGCATGAAAGCGTTCAGTACCATTCTGTATGAAAGGTTTCCCATGAAATCATACATTTTTAGCTCTTTTTTGTATAACATAGGTTATACAAAAAAGAGCTAAAAATGTATGATTGTTTTATATTTATAACTCTTTAATGTCGCAGACAGAATTGCTGTATTTTCTCCACTTTTGTTCCTGTTGTTTGCATGAATCATTCAATTTTCTGTTTTCTTTTCCCCTCTAAGGCGTTAGTGTACAAGACCAACCACATCATTATGACCATGGGCTCAGACTTCCAGTACGAGAACGCCAACCTGTGGTACAAGAACCTGGACAAGCTGATCCGCTACGTCAACAACCAGCAGGGCAACGGCAGCAACGTCAACGTCCTCTATTCCACTCCATCCTGCTACCTGCAGGAGCTTCACAAAGCTAACCTCACCTGGTGCAGCCGACGTCTGGAGCTCAAACGTGAAGCCTGACATCAGTTCATATGAACGATTATATCAACCACATTTCTCTTTATCAAGGCCTCTGAAGACGGACGATTTCTTTCCCTACGCGGACAACGCTCATAACTTCTGGACGGGATACTTCACAAGCCGACCGGCGCTGAAACGCTACGAGAGGATCAGCAACAGCAACCTGCAGGTAACTACAGTTCACTTACTTCTCTGGTTTTTAATCACTTTTTCAGATTTACAGTTGGATGTATTTTTCTGTATTTCTCTTTTTTTTTCTTTTTTTCCCAAATTTGACAGTCTTGTAATCAGCTGGAGGTTCTGGGCGGTCCAGTTTCCAGGAAGGGGCTGTTTGGACAGGGTGACAGCCAGACTTTAAGTGAGTTGTTTTTTTGGGGGGGGGTTTCCAGTTGATTGGTGGAAGGTTCTTGCGTTCAAACCTTTTCATTGAATATCTCTGTATTGGTGGCTCTACAGGCTTTCAGAACTACACTGTTGTGTCAAAACAATGAGAAGTGGTGGAAAGTTGAGCAAATTTCTAAAAGCTGCTTGTTGAAGAAACAATAAAAACATCCCTGACAGGGCCGGATTTATAAGCATGTGGGCCCCTGGGCTGGAGCTGGCTTTGGTGCCCTTTCCACTAAAGAAAAATTCTTCTAGTAATGCAAATTACAATACGTATTAATAGGTCGATCTATATATGAGTGGGTGTGAACTGATGCATGATATTAAATAGTGTCTATCTACTTTTCTAATATATCTATATATGAAAAATAAAAAAATATTTATGTAAAACTCATAGGACTACATCTGGTGACTTGGATAAAGTACAGCATTTGCAAAACATGCATTCATTAATAAGTAAATAATAATAAAAAATGTGTGGTATCCCCCAGAGAATCGGCGCTCTGGGCCGCTGCCTCTGTCTAATGTCTTAACAGCAGGAAATACATTTCTCTTAGATTCGGTCTGTCACAATAACAAATTTTACTGGATGATAAATTGTCTCAGAAGTTATTGCGATAAACGATAATATCCTTGTTTTGAGTCCATTTTCAAATAACATAAAGTTAATAGCATAGTAATGGTTTATTGATCTCAAAGATCAGTAAACTTTTCATTTCTAACAATCATTTAACACTGGAACGGCGAGACATTTTAAATATCCAAAATAAACAAAACAACAGAAACGACAAATAAAATGAATGATGAAGATGTGTAAACACAATTGTCCTTCAAAAGACTTTTGTCATCCAGCTTTTGGTAGAAAGAGAGAAAATCATGGAAATGACTGAACTTCTTTAAATTTATCATACGATTAGTTGATTTATTGATTATTGTGAATGGCTTATGACAAGTTGCACCTGATGGTCTATATGTAGTTTTTGATAGTTGTTGTTTTATTTTACCATCATTAATAAACAGGATGATTGGTGTGCATTAGAGAATATAGTGCTTTGTCAAACTTTGACATAAAACTATTCACAACCTTCTATTGGTGTTGGTGCATCTAGAGATGCTAAAAATACATCAAATATTGCCTGTATACATATTTATTTCTTCTGCATTTCTACATGAATTTTGATGAAGTTTATGCCCTGGTCTGCAGGGAAAGCAATGGCTGTGGCTCAGCACCATGACGCAGTGTCAGGAACAGAGAAACAACATGTTGCTAACGACTACGCCAAGATGCTAGCCAAAGGCTGGCAACACTGCCAGGTACATGAGATGATGATCATACTTCACCTGCTTTAGTCCCGTTTAAACGTTCTCTCATCATTTTATGCTGAATAAAACATGCATTCGTCATGTGTTTTTTTTGTTTTTGTTTGTTTGGTTTTTTTTCACTAACTGTCCTCGTCCAGGTTTTGGTCAGCAACAGTTTGGCTTCCCTCACTGGCTCCTCTGCTGAAAGAATCTACTGTGATAACCTCAACGTCAGTGTGTGTCCTCTAACCGAGTCCAGCAGCAAGGTGAACACACACACACACTCATAATATGATTAACTGTAAACCTGAATCTAGTAAAATCTTATCCCTAATAATTGTTCTTAAAAACCCTGGTCCATATAATCTGAACTGTCATCTTCTAATATAAGATTTTAACAGTGTGGAGCTGCATTGATTGTGTTATTAGAAGCTCAGTGTGTTTGTGTCTCACCGCTCTGGTCCAGTTCTCGCTCAGTGTGTACAACCCTCTGGGTCGGTCCGTCTCCTGGCCCGTCAGGCTGCCGGTCAACGGGACGGTGTACGCCGTCACCGACGCTCAAGGAAAACCCGTGGACTGTCAGGTTTGTCAATCTGTTGCTCCAAAACCGTTAGTTAAAGGAAACCTCCAAGTGTGCCATCCTATGACTTCTTCTTTGTGTTTTTATTTTCTTTATGAAGGTGCTTCCTGTGTCCAGAGCCACTCAGGAAGTGAGGAGGAGCCGCGGCTTCGCCAGGAACGAGCTGGTGTTCCAGGTCCAAGCTCCTCCTCTGGGTTACAGCAGCTACTCTGTGTCCCTGCTGCAGGACGGGCCGCCATCGTCCTCACCGCAACACCAGGCGCCCAGCAGCATCCAAAACAAGGTACGTGTTCAGAAAGATTAATCAGAGTCCACCACGCTTAGAAATGAGCATGATAAAATCAAAACCGACCAGTGACTGTTTCTTATACGATGTGCTTCAGTTCCTTCAAGTCACCTTTGACCCTGACACTGGCCTTTTGTCCGGTCTCAGCAACCTGGAAACCAAACAGACCATAAAACTGTCACAAAACTTCTACTGGTTGGTGTTTCTTCCAAAACAAAATGTGTTTCAGGTTTTTGCCTCAAGTTTCCAAATGATAAATGATTTAAAAAAAAACATGTGTTTGGGCATTTAGGTACAATGCCAGTAATGGCAACAACGACGAGAGCCGGCAGACCTCTGGAGCCTACATCTTCAGACCCAACTCCTCCACACCCGTCCTGGTCAGCAGTAAGGCCAGAGTGGAGATCTTTCAGGTAGCACTGCGTTGACTTTTAACCTCATGTTTATGTATTTAAACTCACAGGCTTCTAACTTTGACACAATGATTGATTTCAGGGTTTCCGTTCATCCATGTATCTAAAATTAAGGCCTTAAAATATCTTGCATTCACAAACTAAATTTAAACTGGCCTTAAATATGGCAACCACAGGTCTTAAATTTTTTCTGTGTGGCATATTCTATGTATTATTATTTTATTTATTTATTTTTGCTCATTGGACTTTTCTTTTAGGTAAAAGCTTCAGAAGCTGCTAATAAGACCTTACCTGCTAGTTATCTAGTAAACTAGCTTAGTCATATTTTCAAATGTATTTATCTGAAGAAATTTATTGTTGCTGAACAAAGAGTGTAGAAAAATGGCAAAGCTAAAAATCCTGATGATACAGAATGTTTTAGAGATTTTTAAACATCATTAATTGGAGTTTATCATGCCGACATTAAATCAAAATCGTTTAGCGCCGAAAAATTTATCACAATAAATGCCTGACCCTAGGACACTTCGTTAAATTATAAAATACATTGTAAAAAAAAAAGTTTTCTAATAATTCTGTAACGTTGTGTGAACAGAACTCGGTGGTGCAGGAGGTGCGGCAGTGGTTCGCTCCCTGGGTGTCTCAGGTGGTCCGACTCTACGCCGACAGCAAAGCCGTGGAGCTGGAGTGGACGGTCGGACCGGTGCCGGTCAGGTCAGTGCCAAATATTTACGAGTTAGGAAAATAATCTGTACCTGTAGTATGTGAATGTTTTAGACGCCTTGTTTTTAATGTTGTCTGTGGATGTTTGATTTTATGTTTAAATCTGTTTATTGGTCAGTGATGACCAGGGGAAGGAAGTGATCACTCGTCTGGACACCAGCATTAAAACCGCAGAACTTTTCTACACCGACTCAAACGGTAGAGAAGTTCTCCAGAGAAAGTAAGGAAATGTCTTTTAGCTACCATAACATCTAAAAAAATAAATAGAAAACGTTAGATGAGTATTTTTGTTTTGTTTCCAACAGGAAAGACTTCCGTCCCACATGGCAGCTCAAGCAAACGGAACCCATTGCTGGAAATTATTACCCCATCAACTCTCGCGCCTTTATAAAGGTCTTAATTACTCTTTTCTTTTGCTAATCACTTTCTTAATCTCTTTCTTTTATTTCCTGCAATTCTACAAACATTTTACTGTGTGTTTGTATTCAGGATGACACGGACCAACTCACAGTAGTGACAGATCGCTCACAGGGAGGAGCGAGCATATACAACGGATCTCTGGAGATCATGGTACAGCATATTTACACTTTATATCTGTTTAAAACAAGCAGTAAGCACCAATACAAGAGAATGTTGTTCCTCTCCTTTCATGGCTCCAAACATTAAGAACAGGAAGTAAATGTAAAATGTACAGCACATTGTATTAAATTACATTTTTCCTGTGGTAATTGTCAATTTTTTTTTCTTTTTAATTTCAACTATTAACAGCAGTTGAGGGCCTAAAGTACCTCAATTAGTCACCTAGTTATTAGCTAAATCAGAAAATTAGTCTGAATGCGTGGCTGTGGAAGCCATCTTAAGCATTCAGCATGCTGATGTGAGGAAATCTTCAATGGCACAGAATGAGCATTTGCACAGTGTAGCATGAGAGTATGTTACGTTGTCATTTTAATTAATTGCATAAAAATTAGCAGCAGTGACTGTGAGTTGTGTGTTTTTATCTTTTTACAGTCCTAACTTCCATTATTCAGAATCGGGTTCCTTATCATCCCTGCTTTGTTTGGCTAACAGTAATGCTACGTGTTTAATGAGACCACTAACGTTCCTCTACAGCTCCACCGCCGGCTGCTGCATGACGACTACCGCGGCGTCGGTGAAGCCCTCGATGAGAGTTCAGAGATCTTCCCCGACGGCCTGGTGGTCCGCGGTCGCCTCCTCCTGTCCCTGGAGCCACCTGCCACCGCCGCAGACACACACCGCCCCCTGGCGCAGGAAGTGGTATCACAACCGCTGCTGTCGTTCACCGATGGAGACCTGAACCCGAACGCACGACTGGAGGTTCGGGTTAACACACCGCACCTGTGACAGATTAATGACAACTAAGAAATGAGGTTTTAGAATTGATGAAAATTGGCTTTTTTTAAAAAAAGTTTTCAGGCCTTCAAGCATCGCTGCCCCCTGCTGTCCACCTCCTGACACTGAGTCAGTGGGACGAGGAGTCCGTCCTGCTCAGGCTGGAGCATCAGTTCCAGAGCTGGGAGAGCAAAGCCAGCTCCCAACCCATCACAGTCAACCTTCAGGTCGGACACTCAGAACTCATGACACTCCTTAGAAAGAGAAATAGTTCACCAATTCTCTTTCTAACAACTTCTAAGTTTAAATATAGTGAATTAAATGTACTTGAACATGCCTTTTAAACGATCTTCTGTGTTTTGTGTGTGTGTGTGTGCAGAAGCTGTTTTCCACTCTGGATGTTCTGGGTGTTTCTGAGCTGAACCTTTCAGCCAATCAGTGGAAAGATGAGATGAAGCGTTTTGATTGGTCTCCTGAAAAAGGTACAGGTCATTCCAACAGGTGTCAAATACACGGGGGGTAGTGCACAACATTTCAAGTTTACATTATGGAAGGTGAAAAATGCCAAATTATAATAAATAAATACAAATTTCTGTCATTCACTTATTAGAACTGTGAATAAATACAAACATTATTGTATGATTAAATATAGAATATTCATACATTCCTCACTTTAGTGTATTGATTTTTGTGTGGAAAAATTTAGTATAATTATTTCATGTTCCTTTGCTGAAGCATTTGTTTTGACTCTGGGGTTAATATTTCACTGGAAGTGTGGAAGCAACTTGAATATATTGATTAAACTCTTTGAGTTGCTCCATCTGTAGTTTTGTCTGAAATATCTCTAAGTGTTTCTGTGTAGAGGAAGCAATACATTCAGACAGCAACAGATTAGAGTCAGAGTTACTCACTCAGATTGTATTAAATAAATGACAGCAACTTAATTGTTCTTGAAGTTATTTCTGCACTTTCTATCAGACGTTGACCTCAGAGGTAAATTTGACGTGCCGTTTGAAGCAGCCAATCAGACGTCTTTGCAAGCTGCTCTAGTCCCGCCCACTTGGTTCAATGTGCTGAGGTTGACAGATTAACTTGTTTGCAAAATGCTTCAACACAATTAAAATGATCTATTAAATCATTATTTAAAAATAATGACTGCCTGGCCACTGCTGACTAGATGTTTTGCAGCTCGGAGCAAACTGAGCAGAGGATGAACAGGAAGTGTCTGTCACATTATAGCTCTGGCGGTAATCGCTGCCTCATTACAACCAGAACAACGCCCCCAGGCTCTAATTAAACTGGAATATAATGAGCCATAAATTTGTCTTAGGTTTCACAGCAGGGTGGTTCAGTAAAGACTGGTTTTATTTATGTGGCATTCTCTGCTCGGGGAGGGACCGTTTTTGTTGTTTGATGCTAACCAGGTGTAAAGTAGGCTTTGTTACACCTCTTACATATTTTTAGTTACACGCTCTAATAATTAACATGTTTTCTTGGCAGAAGAGAAACCCCTGCTGAAGACGTTTGAGGATCCGTCGGTGTGGGAAATCACCCTGAGGCCCATGGAGATCAGAACATTTTTACTCAGGGTCACATTTAAATAACCAGTCATGTCCATCCAAATGGTGGATAAATGTCCCTCTGATCCAAACTGAGGATTCCTCAAATATCACTTAAATCTGCAGTAAAAGGGATTGGAGAATAATTTTCATTTATGCCTGTCTTTTTACTGTTTCCACTAGCGACAGTAATTAAATCACAATTTTCAAGTTTTAGCTGAAGCCATCTTCAGACGCTGCTGTTCTTGCTCTTCTTTTCAGAAATGCAATCACCCAAATTTCAGCTGATTTAAAGACAAACACTGCAGGAGTGAAATAAAGCAAATGAAAAGTTAGAATGTTGAATAATTGCAGTCATTTTAAAAGTTAGACCAGTCAGTCAGGTTGAATGACAAACTTTAGGTTTGGACCTAAAGTTTCCAGAAGGTTTGTTTGGCTGTAATATACAACATGAATAAAACCTGAAACAATGATTTTATTATAACTGAAACTGCTGCTGAACAGCCCACAACACTTCCTGTCATATTCCAAAATATCAACAATATTTTATATGATTCCCACTGCTGAAGGCTTTTTCAGTTTGTATTCACTTAGCATTACCATATTGTCTTTACAGTACTTTTTTATTCCACCCATGAGATTCCTCTGTATAAAGCTGTTCCTGTTACCGCCCCCTTGTGGTAGCAACAAAACATTACAACTAGACGGCTTTAAACAGGAGGCAATGATGTTTATTTGAACACGTTGAAGCCACAAGCAGGAATGATGTCATTATTTTCTCTATGACTGATCATAACCGGTACTCACACATGATGCCTGTTGCTTTTATTAAAAATAAAATGAACCTTTTAAGATCTTTGAATCTTTTCAACTTGGAGCAGAGACTGTATTTCTGTGAAGTTAACTTCTGCTGCAAAGCGCTTTAATCTTCTGATTTGTCTTCACTGAATTATGCTGCACTATGAAGAGACTGTTTAAAACCCACTTTTTACAACTTTAATTTTTTTTTTTTTGCCAATATTGAAATGGGCACTTCGTTCATCTAAATCGGCTTCAGTTTAAGCTGCAGATATGAGAGTTCAGATAATCACAAAACATTGATTATCCGTAGGTTCCATCAGTGGCTCAAAAACTAAATCCATTAATGGTTTGGACTAAAACTGGAGCTGTGATGAGGAATATTTTGGGTAAAAGGACAATCTATACATGGATTCAAGCAAAAATCTATTTTTTAAATTACTTATTCTTTAGGTATGTAAAGAATAATGAGGAAGGTAGAGTTTATTTTTCAGGAATTATCCATAACTGGATAAAAATCTTAATTTTGTCTGCACTGTGAAATTTCTGAACCATCTGCACATTTATAAACAATTTGAAGATGTAGATACAGGATTATTTCCATGTCTGTAGAAACAATTGACTGTCTTTGTTACCAACTGGTGCCAAATGTACTGACCAACAAGTGCAATATTTTGTTTTACTCATGTATGTACAGACATGTTTTTACAGCTGAACAAGCATCTTATAATAAAATTCTGGTCATTTGCATCTGTTGTCATTATTGCTTCAAAGTCAAGTTTTTCAAGAAAATTTCATTTTTTTTTTTTTCCTAAAAAATTGTTTCAAGTCAAATTTTTTGACATGAAACAGACCATTTCCAAAAGATGAAAATCTGGAAGTTTTTTAAATTTTAAACTTGATTTTTTTAGAAAAAAATTTGACAAAAAATATTAAGTTTGAGAAGAAAAAAACTTGATCAAAATTTTTTCAGAAAAAAAATTCTCAAGCTTCAATTATGTTGAGAAGTCAAAAATTTGAATAAACTAAAATTTTGACACCTTACCCGCTTGACAGTTTTCTAAAGTTTTGAGAAATTCTGAAACGTTTTAGATGATTGTATGGGGAAAAGGGAGGAAATGAGGGTAGCGTAGATCACTACAATCTTAATTGAGTCAACTCCATTTACCTTAAAACTTCACAAATTGGAATGAGGAAAATAACCATTTTGAAAACGTTTTCTGATGTTTGTGAAATTGTATTTTTTCGACACTATCGGAAACCCGACACAGTTTGTGGACATTTGTAGCTTGTGCATCTTGTCAAAACACTTTCAACTCCAGAGCTTTTTATTCAAATTGTTGACTTTATAGCCAAATTCTGTGCATGTTCACCCACAGCAGCAACCAGAGAGCTTTCAAAAAACTCCCAACTTTATTGTGGCAATTCGTACATCCATTAACCTTCAGTAAAAAAACCCCCAAAAAAACAAATCTCTTTATCCGACTCCTGTAAATGTGTACGAACTCCCGGCAGGTGGAGACGGGCTGCCTGTGTGAGCCAGGAGTGACTCTGGTTAAATCTCAGTCGCACATTTCATGTGATTGGGGTCCATTTCGAGGAATAAAAATAAGATTCCAAAAATCTCACTGAAATTGATCCATCCTGAAACACTGCACAGTTCATAAAGTGTAATCTGTCCTTCATGTATGAACAGTCATATTTACAAATCACCTGTTACTGAATGATCTTCTACCCTGTCTGGCTGCTGGAATCAACTGGGATTAATCAAAAGCTTCACATCAAGAGCAAAAAATGGTTAAAAACCAAAAGTGTGTAAAGTGGACTCAGCCGTATCTGTCACTTTAATTAAAGGTCCTCAAGTCAATATAGTGGAATAAGCAGGTTATCTTCAACCACTAAAGCACTAAATTACAGCAGCACTCCAAAATGACACACTGGGAGGAAACGCCTCGGCCTCCGACACACAATGATACTGGAAAACACTTCAATACGCAAAAAACAGCAACGTACTGAAACCAAACAAATTAAATAAATAAAAAAAAATAAAGCATCCTGCTGTTGATTATTCCAACCTAAAAATCAATGAGCAAAACATGTACGGTGCAGTGTTGCAGTGTGATTGGTGGGAAACGAAGCGCTGTTTCCTCTATAACATCATCGATTTTTCTTCTTTTTTTTTTTTCTTTTCACCTGAGAATGGGCTATTGCATCCAAAGGAGGAAAACCTACATTTGTGTCACATTACGTTTGTTCCCATGTTACAGAAAAAAAATAATAAAAAGAGGCGGCCTGCAGGATGCAGGAGTGCCGTTTTTAAATAGCTGTCATAAACACACCCGAGTCTTTGTCTATAATAATAATAATAATAAGCTTTGGAGAGAAACAGAGAAGAAGAAGGAAAAAAAAAGAATTTCAGAGCTCTGTTCCATTTCCCCACCCGTCCAGAAAAAATAAAAAAAAACCTTCCTGGAGCTCTTCGGGTTTTGGGTGGAGCACCCCCAAAGAAAATGGACAACCTCCGTCATGTTAGTCATCTTTTTTTTCGTTGTTTTTTTTATGTTTTGCATAGCCAGACAGTGGGCATGAGCTTTGCAACCACTTGAAGAGTTTTGAACAGAGCCGCCAGTGGAAGTGGGGGAAGAGGGTCTTGGTCCATATGAGCCCCCACCCCGACCCGGGGCTGGTCCCTCCCAACCACGCAGCCTCCTGCTCACAGAGCCGGCTCTTTCTGGCGCTCGCGTCCGTTAGACGTCTTCTTAACTTTGGAGATTCCCTCCAGAGCGCCCGACTCCGTCACTCTGCACACACAGACAACAAAACATAAAAAATGGAGACGAATCCTTCACGTCAGACTGGGATCATTTTAAATGCAAAACAAATGAATAAAAGTAGGAGTGCACCGATCCACTTTTTCCACTTCCACTACTGATATCTGAGGTTTAGCTGTTTTTTGTCTCAAACTTGTTTGAGACAATAAAAGACTTTCTTGAACATTTTTAGGAAAACGTGCATTTTTATATTTCAAGCTACAAAGTCAAGCATGACGATTAGTCGTGATTAATCACAGCACTAAAGTGACTAATCAGATTTGAATTTTAATCGATTGACAGAACTACTTAAACCTTTTGTTTGTTTTTTTAAACAGACGGTTCTGTGTTTATTTGACAACACAGAACCGTTAAATCCACCAGTAGCTTCACAGGTTTGATCAAACATGTAAAAAATAAACTGCGACAAACCTTCTTTCAAATGGTTCAGAAAAGTAAATTAGGAATTCTAAACATAACGTAAAATAAATAACAAAACGTAACAGTCCTTATGGACCGGGCACATTGTCATTGACACCCGATATAGAATTCTTTTCCAATATCAGAGCCGATACAGATATCAATACGGGATCGGAGCAGCTCCACCTCTGACACACTCACACTTCATCCATCTCCACGTCCTCTTCGTCCAGGGGCAGCTGCAGGTACGGGTTGTTGGACGCCGGTCGGAACTTGTAGCCGGTCAGCACGAAGAAGATCAGAGTGGACACTTCCACCAGAAACTGAGGACCAGAGGAAGGTGTGTGTTATACAGGGAGACCTCCGTAAACTCAAACCATCTCAGTAAAGATTTCTGGGTAAAACATATTTAGATGTTTTTTTAATCCTAAATGCAAAACACATTTACATTACACTGCACAATTTTAGCTTAATTACTGCTCTGAATATGTTAAGTTCTTTCAGCATATTGACTTTTTTTTTTTAGTCTGTATATCCAGTTAATTAATCAATTGCTAAATTTGTTGACAATTATTTGAATAACCGATTAATCGCAATTAATCCAACTAATCATTTCAGCCCTAGTTTGTTTTTCACTGAAGACAATCCCAAAATCAGTTTCTCTGAAAAGTTGAATATTAATAGAAGACGATAAAACAGTTAATTAAGTACAGAAATGTCAACCAGCAGAGCAACAAGCAGAAGAAAATACTTTATTGGTCCCAAACAGAAATGAAATGATAAAAATGTAATTAAATGATATGTTTGAGTCTTACCTCATAACACCACTGCCACTGGAAGGGCATTGTGATCTTCAGCAAAATGGCTATGATCCTGGTGAAGTAGATGTAGCAAACGATCTACGATAAACAAACAGATTCAATTAAAGGCAGAAATCAGAACTGTAGAAACAGGATCAATGATGTGGCGCTTCCTTTAAAATCCTGGAAACTGTTACAGGGAGACGTCGTAATTTGAGAAAAAGTGTTCTGTTCAAAGATGAACACGGTTTTTTGTTGTTTTTTTTACTTCATCAAAGCTAACTCCAGTTTTGTTTGTTTGGGTAATCAAATTTTACAGCTGCCAGGAAAAAAAAAAACATTTTTGTAGGACAAACTGAGCTGTGGTCAGTAGCGCTGAGGCGACTCTCACCATGACGTAGTAATGCCTGAACACCTTCAGCTTCTCCAGGTTCATGGCAGCTGGAAGAAACAAAACCCAAGTTTAGAGCAAAAAAGACAAACATGGTGATGCGTTCAGGGAATGTGGTGGGAAAATTAAAACAATTCAACATCTGCTGATCATGTTATATGAAATGGCTGTGAACTCCCACCAAGACGAAGCTATTTGGGTTACATGTACAAGGTTGGAAGTTGTTTTTCACAGCTGCATGGGAACCAGACTGTTTCCCATGCTTTAGATTCTTTATCCTTGTTATAAAACTCATGTGTGTCTCTGCCTGGCAGCTTTTCAACTAGACCTGCTTCATTACTGGTTGTCCTACAAGTTCTCTATATTGTGCACAATATATGAATAAACCTGATTGAGTGATTTTACCTGAACAGTGCTTGGAAATATATATATTTTTTCCACGACAGTTTGGTGCCGTGACCAGGATCCCTCGACTGGACATCCGAGGACGTCGACGAACAACGTTTTGGTACCGACCTGGACTAGACTCCAGCCTCAAACCTGGTTTAGGATTTGAGAGAGAGGAGGGCTGCTGGTCGGCTCCACGGCTCCAGCGCTGGGATCAACGAACTCAAAACCACTGGGATGCTCACTCAGGCTCACAAATTAACTTTGCAAATTCTAAATTATAAAATAGTAAAGGAGCTGATAAACCTTTCATCCTGGGGAATACAGATTGACGGTATTAAAAGGAACTGTTTGACTATATGATAATGAAATATTGATTTAAAAAAAAAAAAGAGGAGTGTGCCTGGTGTGAATGACTTTAAATGTGGAATTGTTTTTTTCTGCAAAGTGAATTAGAAGCAGAGGAAAATGAATAAAGAATAAAAATGCTGAACATAAATCTTTTGTGGATAAATTACAGACCTTAATATCTTTAAACATTTTTTGTGTGTATTTGAATAAACAAATTATTTCATTTCTTAAAAGGATCAATCAATCAATTTTATTTATAAGGGTCCCTTTCTCACTAAAAGCAGCTTAAAGAGTTGTACAAACAATTAGCTCTCAGGTTTCTCTGACAAACCGTCCCACAAATGGGAGTTATAATACTGGATGGATAATAAATGACTAAAACTATATGATCACGCAAAAACGTTAAAATAAGATTCCTAAATACAAACGTATAGAAGAAACAAGAAAAACAACAAAACGAGCCCTAATCGATTTCTAGTTGCTTCTTCTCTTCCCCTCTGTTTGAGCCTCACTGAAGTGCATCTGACCTCTGACCTCAACTCCTCAAACCTGTCCTCCCATGGACCAGATGATGTCCCTCCCAAAAAACCAGCTGATGAAAGTGATCGAAAGGATCCAGAGAAGGATCCAGGCATCAAAGTGTCTGCTGATCCTAACTTTTGTCACCAGAGAACTGATGGGACGTTTCCATTCAGGGGACGACTGTCTGTCTGTCTGTCTCCTGTTGGACATTTGGACTGAAACTGTGGGCGACTGAACTTTAACAACCTCTGCTGGTCTGCTGACCAGTACCGGCGTAGAAAAAGAGAAGATAAACATGCTTCAGAGCTGTGAGAGAAGAAGAACTGAACTGTTTGACGCTTGTTTCATCTGTGGACAACATGGACATTGACTGAGGGACGATCTGGACAACCCACAGATCCAACGCCAGAACCAGTTGGACAGTTGGGAGCCGGAGGAGAGAGATGGGGGAGGATTTCGCTGCAGCGACGCCGAGAGGAGGGGGAGAGGAGCGAAAAGAGACGTTTAAGATAAGTTATACACACACACCCACACACTGCAACAAAGACTGCTTGCTACTAACCCTGTTCACACTTAGAAATTCTTTAGCGAGAAAAGAATGACTTCAATAGAGTTTTGTGCCCCTGTTATCTCTGAGTCCTGAACAGAAGAACCAACACTAAAGATCCTTTAAGGGTCCATGAAGCACAGAGGAGGACCTCTCCATGCTACCTCTCCATGCTACCTCTCCATGCTACCTCTCCATGCTACCTCTCCTTGCTACCTCTCCTTGCTACCTCTCCTTGCTACCTCTCCATGCTACCTCTCCATGCTACCTCTCCTTGCTACCTCTCCTTGCTACCTCTCCATGCTACCTCTCCATGCTACCTCTCCCTGGCAAGGAGAGCTAGAATGATAACTTTTCCTACCAAACAGAAGTCACAACAATAAAGGGATGAATGGATGAATGCCGGTAGGTTTTTCATATCTTGCGTATATGTTTTTGTTTCATCGTATAGAATAATGTTTCAATGACTGAATGAATATGTCATGTCTTAAAATGTATGGGATAATTTTTCACTTTTCACCATGAAAATTTTAGAAGTTTCCTTTTATACAATCAGTGGGATGGAATAAAATTTGACATGTGATTAATAGTAAATATTACATATTTGCTTATAATTAAAAGGAGGGAACCGTGGTGGAAAAATTAACATCTGCTGATCATGTTATATGAAATGGCTGTGAACTCCCACCAAGACGAAGCTATTTGGGTTACATGTACAAGGTTGGAAGTTGTTTTTCACAGCTGCATGGGAGCCAGACTGTTTCCCATGCTTTAGATTCTTTATCCTTGGTATAAAACTCATGTGTGTCTCTGCCTGGCAGCTTTTCCTCCAGACCTGCTTCGTTATTGATTGCCTTGCGACAGGGGTGGGCAATCCTGGTCCTTGAGTGCCGGTGTCCTGCAACTCTTAGATGTCTCCCTGCTCCAACACAGCTGAATCCAACAGCTGGATCACCTCCTAAGTGCAGTCAAGTTCTCCAGAGTCCTGCTAATGACCTCATTATTTGACTCAGGTGTGTTGAAGTAGAGACATCTAAATGTTGCAGGACACTGGCACTCGAGGACCAGGATTGTCTACCCCTGCCTTACGAGCTTTCTATATTGTGCACAATATATGAATAAACCTGATTGAGTGATTTTACCTGAACTGTGCTTGGAAATATTTTTATTTCCACAAGAGGGAACGAACAGCCCACCTTTCCCGTCTATGCCGGAAGCCTCCTGTAAGTGACGGATGGACCTACCGACACAGAAAGATGAGAAAACGTCAATCTATAGATACTTAAATGTTTTATTGGGTCAAATTAACACTACGCTACACAGGTGAGCATTTAAGTCACAGCCGACCAGTCACACATTCAAACACCGATGTACAATTAGAGGTTAACCTCCGACCCCCAGGAGGAAGCGGGAATCAAACCCACAACTTTCAGGTTCCGAGTCGATTACTCTGTGCAGAACTCTTACTTACAAATAAGCTGAATTTACTTATCAAAAACTCTTACTTAACTACACAAAGTCAGATCATTGAAAAAGTAAAGAAATATAGTCTATCATTTCCATTTTCTTCAAACATTTATATATTTTTATAAATCAAAATAAAAAAAATTTCTTAGTTTCTCCATTTTAATTCCACGTTTTCCCAAAGTAAACACATTATTTCACCAAAAGAGTTTCTATAACCATATAGTTAGTAAAAAAAACTTCTGTACCATTAAAAACTGTATTAATAGGGTATATTTTAATGACTTATCAGCTCTGTAAAGCTTCTACAAATCTATCAGTTTGTTAATTATAGGCATATTGGGAATTTAAAAAAGTAGAACACATTACTGTCAAAGAAAGAAACAGTTTTTCCAGATTATTACCCTTATGAGTGGTCCATCAGTCAGAAAACTCAAAAATTCGATCATTTTCTGACCACTGACAGTATCTACCTAAGTGCTAACAGGATGCTGAGAGTAGCAACTTCTACTAATGGTAACAGACTCAAAGTTTGCTATTTTCAGTGTTCAGAATTGAGTTGAGAGGAAGCACAAAATAAAAAAAGCTGTTTAAAAGGAGGTTATCTTTTCACATTTGGTTGGTTATTCAGGCTTCTATGATGCCGAACGACACTCCAGTTGAGGTTAGCAATGCTAACGGCTAACAAAATATGCTAAAGACTGCATCAGTTTAGTTTTTGTGTGAAATTGGAGAAACCCTTTTATGGCCACTTCTCTTTTTGACAACTGACTCCTGACCTCATCTCTGGTTACTGAATTCAAAGTCCAAATAAATACAAGATGTAAAAGATGCTTGTAAAACAAGATGGTAGGCAGCGGGTCCGAGAAGTTCAATGGTGAAAAATGTTTTAAAAATGTTGTAGTGTTGTAGTACTCGAGACCAGCCTTGGTCTCGGACCCTAAAAGTCTTGGTCTTGACCTGGTCTCGGGTTAGGTGGTCTTGACTACAACACTGGGTCAAGCTCTAGTTCAAACTAAACATTTTAGAAATCTATTTTTTGACTCCATGTTTTTGATTGAGCTTTCAGTGGATTAAAAACTTCATTTTAGTGCAAAACAAATACTGAAAACGCAGGTTGCTGGTTGTTCTGCATATTTGTCATTTTACCAACAAAATCCTCTGTGTTAATTAGAGATGTACCAATATCTGTATTGATACCAATATTGAAAAAAAAAAAAATCTAGATCATGTATCAGCGACAATGTTCACGATCCATAAGGCCAGATCTATTCAGGCTAATTCTATGACTTATGGTCTGAGCGACGTCATGCTTTATTATTTTACATTATATTTAGAATTTCTAATTGCACTTCCTGAACAATTTGAAAGAAAGTTTGTTGAAGTTGGATTTTTGCATGTTTCACTAAGATAGTCAACCTATTGCTTTAGTCAGATTCAGCTTATTATTTACTTTACATTGGCTGCCATATTCCTAATTGGACTGACTGAACAAATTGAAGTTTTACATTAGCTTGTGAAGCCACTGGTGCATTTAAGTGAGCTGCACAGTTATCAAATAAATTTGTAATTCAGCACATTTATGTCTGTGCTTTAAAAAAAAAACAACAGAAAAATGTGCACCGGTACATCCCTCATGTTAACGAACAAAACTAGATCTATAGTTAACACGACCTCTTCAGGCAACACATCACACTGACCAGACGACGGGGAACAGGATGGCGCCGCAGCAGATGAGGTCCACCAGAAAGAGGATCTCCTTCCACAGATAGTACTCACTGGAGCCTTCCTCTGTCGACTCGATGATGATATAGGCAACATTCGCCAGCACCTGGTAGGAAAACACACACACACAGATATATTAGAAATGCGCAAACTTCAAATTAAATGCAGGTTCCCAAACACACACACACACACATACAGACACAAACACAGTACCTGCAGAGGGATGACTATCATGAAGATCTTCTTCTCTTTGTCAGAGAGGATGTATTTAACGAAAGCCCAGCCCGTCCCAATCAGTGCCAAAGTGATGAACAGCAGCGCCCCCTTCAGCCTGACAGATACAGGAGTATTAATACAAAATGTTAAAAAAAAATAGGATCCAAACTAGAGATGAATGACATATCAGGATCAACATTGGTATCGGACGATGTTCGTCATTCTTTGACATTCTGATATTGGCCCGATAATTAAAAGTGTGCCGATGTAATAACGGACTTTTACCATATTTTCTGGACAATAGGTTGCTTCGGAGTGTAAGCAGCATAAGTCAAAAAAATGTGTCATGAAGAGGAAAAAAAACATATACAAGTCAATCTGGACTGTATAAAAAAAAAACTGTGACTTACATTCCAGAATATATGGTATTTTCCAAACTATATTTCCGGTATTTGTTTGGCCATGTGAGAGAGATAGTACACCACAGAGTGTTCAACTTCAGCAGAGAGGCCGTTGCAGTGGTGTTGTCCATTTTTTCTCATTGTAGAGAATTATGTATATCAGCTAAATTTTTCACAACAGTGCATCCCTAATTAAAAACAAATCCAGCGGAAATAACTTACAGGTGTGTGATGTAATACATGACGGCCCAGCCTTCGATAGGATGACCCTCGATGTTGATAAAGTGGTAGTTGATCTGTGAAAAACAGAAGCCATGGACACATAAACTACCTTGTCTGTTGTGATAAAACAGAAAATGCCTCAAGCTGAACATGAAGAGAATTACTAGCACTGTGACCTACACTGTGAAAAACTAAAGATGTGGACTTGGTGAATGCCAATGCAGCCATCAGCCAGTGGATCTTAAACACGCTGTGTCTGTAAAGAAGCAGATGAGAAAAAAACTTCATATTTAAGTTATAGAAAGGCAGTTTGTGCTTTTCTCTGACCTTATGGAATAAAAATGTTACCGTAGTTGATGATTCTTTGTGCTTCTGTTTTATCTGCAGTGTTTTATTTGGTTTCTGAACATCATATCCAGAAGTGTTGCTGGCATCAATTACTTTTACACATGTGGATAAAATGCTGCTGCCTTCACTCACCAAAGATAATGTGGTCCAAGGTCTGTAGTGTGAACTTGGCTCATGTCTCAACAAGATGTGGGGTGCAATAAATAAAGTAAGATGGCTGCAGAGATGAGTCGCTCCTTAATCCTTATCGGCCTTTTACAGTTCAAAAGACTGTGTGCTTGTTTGGTTTGGGTGTGGGAATCTCCTGTGTCCTGCAGGAGCAAACCCTCCAAAAGGTAAACTACCTGAGAATCTTGGGTTTATGTTAGTTAGCCATCTGGCTAACTTTGTTTCCTGTGTGGTTAGCATGATACTGAAGTCTTAAACTCAATAAAGATACCAGGAACAGTACCCCCTTTTTGCTTTGGATACGCTATCAAAGACAAAAAGCACAGAATGACATTAAGAAAGATAAAATAACCTAATCAACAATGTGAATGTTTTCATTGTCCTAATCAGAGCAAACAACAAAACTAAGGAGAATCAGTTCCCAGTTAGATAAAAAGAGAAGGATTAGCACATGTAGCGAAACAGGAAACCAGGCAGATGAGATACGATGAAGCTTGTACTTTTGATTCAGTTTTTGGAAAGCAGGTTTTCCCAGCGCTATAATAATCAGGGATCCGAACAAACAAATCTATTCATCAGCAGTTCTGCTTAATGATGTTAGCTTGTGTCGTCCGATATGTTTAATGCTGCTGTAAACAAGGAGCTATAGGAGCTTTACCAAACTGTTTAAATTTGTATTAAATATGCATCTTTAGGATGTTCACCCACTTCGTACAATCACCCAGTCTTTCCTAACACTGTGGAGAACAGCTGGGACGTTTGCGTGTAAAAATCCTTCGGCTTTTCCTTTTCGGACGCTTCACAAGCTAAATATATCCTAACCTGGTGGGTCGTCGAAGCTCTTCTCCAGACCAATCCGTCATGTCGGTGATTGGCATCAGAAGTTGGCTATGTTAGAAGTGAGTTAATATTAGCCTAAAACGTTCATTAAGTCACTGAACATAATAAAGATGTCTGAGTGCGACTCAAATTGTGGTCTGATAGAAACGTCCCGAGGAAAAAGACAATACATAGAATATACAAGATTAAATATTCCTGTCAATACTAAATTTAAGATATTTTAAGGCCAACTTACTTTTTAACAAAAACAAATTTAAGACATTTCAAGGCCCCAATTTTAGATACATAAATTTAAGACTTTTAGAGGATGCTCAGAAAAGTGCTGCTCATGCTGCCTCCACTTTACACAACTCAATATTTTGACACCAGGGCCACCAACTGGAACGACGTAGTATCTTCAACCCCTGCATAGCTGCCCCTCAGTCATTACAAGAGCCCCATTGAGGGGCAAGAATGCACCTTAGGCTGGGCTTGAAAGCGTCACATGAAAAGCGGCGGATGCGTTCACAGACAATCGAAGTTCTATTACGTTTTTTGTGTCCACCTTGATATAACCAAACCTCTTGGATATAAAAGAAATCACAATTTGAGTGTAATTCAGGCCATGTACCTGTGCTTCATGAGCGTGTAGACCCACACCATAGCAGCAGTGAAGAAGACTCCGGCCATACATATGTAAAGACGAGACAAGGGGATTTCGGCTGCAGACAGGAAGCTCCCGGGGTTCCTCTCTACCACGTCCACCTGCAGGGATGTTAAATGAACACCTATCAGACGCCTGAGGGCTGGCAGAGCATCGCCAGCGCTCGTTGACTCACCGTCAAGGAGTAAGGCAGCTTGACTCCGGCCACCCTGTTCTGACAGTAGTGGAACTTCAGGCTGTACAGACCCTGATCCTTT
The DNA here is from genome assembly GCA_903066815.1 of Brachyrhaphis roseni. NCBI lineage: Eukaryota > Metazoa > Chordata > Actinopteri > Cyprinodontiformes > Poeciliidae > Brachyrhaphis > Brachyrhaphis roseni. The sequence goes on along the minus strand of CAEFZY010029711.1, from coordinate 8,954 downwards.
GGGCCAATGACCAGGCGGAACTGTAGAGGAGGAGAGACGTTAAACAAGACGGCACAACTATCAATACGAATCACTGGATTGTTCGGCGCCTTTCAGCCGCTGCAGCAAGTGACGCGCTTCTTTAGCCGCCATTGCTACGCATCGAGTCACGTCCACAAAACCATACCGTTCCAATGCAGGATGAGCAGGAAGTGGCCACAAAAATGGCACCTTAATTCTAACCTGATTTCTAAAAAAACGACTTGTCAAAGATGAGAAAATTGCAGATCTTCTGATATGTAAACTATGCATTCTTCCTGGATTTGAATCTATAAATATTTTGCTTTCTGAGAGAGGACTAAGCGGATCTGTTTTTTATATTGCTCAATAATTTAATTTTACATGATTGCGGCTATAGAAGGCATAGTATGTTCAAGTTTAACAAACTATTGCTTCTATAGTTTATAAAAACTTTCATCCAATCCTGTAACATACATCAACGTGAAAAGCCACGCTGCCAAATGTTGTGTAAATGAAGAGAAAAGGGCACTTACGCTGAAGTTGTATAAGCCATTCATCATGTCCAGGGCTAAAATCGGCTTCACTGAACCGTCCAGCTGCAAGACATTCCAGTTAAGACGCTCATTTAAAGAACAAACTGTACAAATATGTAGCCACAAGAAAAACTAAAAAAATCTCACCGGGAACGTAGTTTCCTCCACTTTCTTAGCATCCTCAACAGGGTTTGACTTTTCCTTTGCTGGTGGTTCTTTTTTCTCTTTCTCGTCATCTTGTTGTGGGTCTGTCTTTATTGGCTTCCCATTTGAATCTTCTGGTTTTGAATCGCTAGCAGTCCTCTTTGTAACCTTCTTTTTTTCTAAACAACAGAAATGGAGGCATAGAAACACATCAAGATTAACTTTAGTCACTTTAAAACAGTGGCGTCATTCTCTCTGCAGCAGTTAATTTGAGGAAGTGTCAGAATCAGCAACACAAACCTTTAGGTTCAACCGACTTGGCTTTGGCAATCAGCAAGTTATCCTGAACGCCCATGGCGCTCACGTCGACTCTAGATGGACAGAAGTCAAACGCTTAACCTTCGCACAAAGCTGTGATAAATTAAGAACTTATGATCCTAACACTACACACACCTCAGATTCTTGCTGTCAATGACAAAAAGAATTAGAGGTTCGTCGTTGGTGGTCTTTGTCGCTGAGAGCGGGCACACCTCGTTCTCCTCCGCCTACAGAGAACACAACAAGACTCTAACCATCTCCGGTGAAAAAAAAATTAGAAATGAATAACGTTGAACAGATAATATATTATCGAAGGATATGTTTTACTAAATAGAATACTGATTGAGAGCTGTAGAAAACCAGATGCTTAATTATGAAGGCAGGTACTCACTGTGTACGACAACACTCCATTAACTCGAGACCTGGACAAGCTGAAGCCAACCTAAAGCAGACAACAATGTGGACATGAATCAGCTTTCCATACGATTGGCATTGGTTTCCATCAATAGACAGAGAAAACCTATGATTAGTTGTGGTTAGGCCTGTCATGATAAATTTTTCTGGATGATAAATTGTCCCAGAAGTTATCGCGATAAATGATAATATTTTTACAGATCATTTTCCAGTAACATAATGTTAATAGAACAATAATGCAAGAACACGTTCTCAAAGACCCACTGAGTTTAAATTTTAACCATTATTTAACACTTGAACTGGAAGATATTTTAAATATACAAAATAAATAAAACAGAAACACTTCATATAAAAGCACCAAACTGAAGACTTTTCTATCATTCAGTTTTTGGTAGAAAGAGAGAAAAGAGAAAAACGATAAATCATTCAAATGGAAATTTTTGTGATTGTTTTAATTTATCATATGATTCACTGATTTATTGCTTATTGTGACAGGCCAGGTGGGCATTTACTGTATTGTTTATCATGAAAAATTTCTTAGGAGAATTCCGATTTATTTTTGTCTCGATAACTTTCAATTAATGTAAAATATTATTATTATTATATTATTGGAAATCTTATTTTTACTAGGTTCTCTGCTGTTTGTTATACGACAGCACCAATAAATATCAGTAAATTCAAAAATACAATAAAAAGCAATTACTGTGTGCAGCTTAGTGGTAGAAAAGACTTCTTTATATAAGATATGTCATGAAAAAGCCCATTTCCGATGAGCATAGTTTTCTCAATCAAAAAGTTTCGACTTCTGAAGCTCGTTTTCTCTAGAAAAATCTCAAATTTTCTGATTTTTTTCCTAGAAAATTTCTGATTTTTCAAACTCAGAATCTTCAAAGTTTTTTTCTAGCAAATTTCTGAGATTAATCTCTAATTTCTGAAATTTTTGGCAGAAATGTGCTCCCTTTGTATCTACAATGGCCTATAGCAAACAATCTCTTAAATAAATTGCAAAAAAAAGTAGATCGGGTCACACGGAGGTTTTCTTTTTTCAGCACTGCATAATCAAGCATTTCAAAACTAAGCAGTGAGTAAATTACACCAGTCTTATAAATGAAGAGAAAATGTATCCAATATAAAAAGACAAACTGTATCAATTACCTCATTATTATCATTTCTCAACCAGGTTCTAACAGAACATACTAGAGTTCTCACTGCAAAACTAATATGGGTAGAAAGAAATTATTAAAGCTTCCTTCAACTTTCCGTTTTCTTTATATTTACTGGAAAGAAAATGAAAAACAGACTTACTGGGTAGTTGCTGTAGTTCACAGACTTATTGATCCACAGGGAGGACAGACTCACTTTTAGAGTTCCATTTGCAAAGAAACCAAAATTGTTGAGGTCAACAGCAAACCGTGTTTCATTCTGAAAAAAATAAATAAATCAAAACAAGTTTAAGATTTGTGATCACAAATACTTTAACCATACATAAGCTAATTGGCTCTCAGAATGAACGAGAAACAAATTTGAAGGTTTCGGTCAAAGCAAATTTTGGGATGAGTAAAGGGAAGGCAGCAAGTCCATTAGCTAAAATCAACATTTCTAATGTTAATTTTAGCTAATTTGTGGAATACTTTATAGAAATACCTAAAAATTATATATTTAAGAAATGTCTGGGAGGTTTTTTTTTGTCCAAACTTTTTATGGAAATTGAGAGACTGTCTCAATTCATAACCTAAACATATGATATCAGTATCATTTAAAGCTTACTGTTTATGATTTTTCAGCTAAACTGGTTTGTTTTGACGCAGAACAATTTCCATGGCGCTATCATGCCCACTGTCACATTTGACCCGATCTAAATTTTGTCTATATGTCAAAATAAAGCAGCTTTTACTTTTTTAACAGGGTACTTTTTCCACAAACAAAGATTTTAAAGATCACATATTGTAATTTAATACATTCATAATTACAGTGACTCAGTTTTGCTTTGACCTTTTTCAATTTTGAGCCTAAAAACAAAGTTCAAGTTTTCAATAAACCATGAAATAGCCACAGCATAATCTCCTTTACAAACACATACATATTCAACATAAATACAACAGTGTGACACTGTGTTAACACCTTTTATGCCAATGAATGTAATCAACACGCTGTGGGTTTAGTGAAGCAACGTCAACGTTCGTGGGGTTAGCATAAGCTACCGGGGCTAACGCTGACGTTACTCTAAACCAAATCAGTCTTACGCACTTACCTTTAGACTGAGCTTGTGTATCCTCGCGTTACACCCCGACAGCAGTACTAAGAGTAAAATTACTGCAACGGAGAACTGTATGTGCGGCACAGCCATCACAACACCTGCTAACGTTAACTGCTAGCTGTCGACAATTCTGCTAGGTGGCTAAACGACAAGCTTGCTAGCAGTCCTTCCGGTCTCGAATCGTTACAATGAAATTTATCTTCAAAAACGATGCTCAGCCACACAAATGACCTATTTCGTTGTTAAGTAACAACGCTGTCTTTTATGTTTTCCAATGTATGAGTTCTTTCATTGCGTAAACTGCCAGCTAGCTTGTAGTAGACGTTGGGAAGCTGCCACTTCCTGGTTTGCAATATCACGGAGGGTTCGGACAGAGCCGTCACAAACTGAACAACAACAAATTATTTTGTTCTACAGCTGGAATATATTCCGCAGGCTAGTGAGAGGGCAAACATGATTTATGACGGCTCTTCAGTCAAAATGTTATTAACAGTGTCAAAAATTTCTATTGACACGATTTGTCTACACACCTTGTATTAGTTTTGCTACGTTAAGTCATGTGGTTTACCTAGGACGTTTACGTGGAACGTAACCATCCCTCCACGTCCTATCAGATCTGAGAGACTAGGAAATAAATAAATAAGGAGACAAACGAGTTTAAACAACTCTAAAAAGGTCAAAGTGATGGCAATAAAGTTGGATAACCTCACTTAAAATTCTGTTACTTGTAAAGAGACCCTTATCCTGGTTTGTACAGCAACATTTTTGTGTCCCTATGATTTTAAAGATTTTAATAAATATTTCCCGAGGTCACGAAAGTTCAACCTGCTCCCCCCCCCCAACTTCTTCAAATCAATCAAAATTGGTGTCAGTCAACTCATTAGCTAATGTGTGCTGCAAAAATGTTTGTTAACGCTGCTTTTGCTTTGAAGATATTCGCAGAAGCTTAAAGGTCAACAGGTCAACCCCTCCCCCATTACCCAAATCAAACGAAATTGGTGTCAAACATTTGTGCAGCAAAAAGAAAAATCTTCGTTTTGACCTTTAATCTTATGTGGAATCACTCACGTGTGCAGCAATACAAACATGTAAGATAATTACAGAAATAGGTAACATAATGTCTATAGGTAAGCTATACAATTGATGGAGTATGACAGCTACGTACTTCATACGTACTCTTTAAAAAAAAACATACTGGGGATTGACAAAAGACAAAAAGAAAATGCATATGCATAAATTAAAACGCAAAATAAAAGGAGACTGGCAAAATGTAAATGCCTATTTGTTGTCTTTTTGGGTTGTCAGCTGCATAGTAACAACGACGACGCGGCAGTTGCAAATTTAAAATGTTTAATATTGTTGATATGGTCATTATTGCAATGAACAAATCACAAAGTTGTGAAAGAGAGGAAAATATTCTGGAATATACATTTCTCAAACATTTGCTAATCTGAAGACTACATATACCAGACAAAAGAGTGAAAAATTATAATTGTTCTTCAACACAACATGAAAAAACAATCACTTCCTACATAAGAAATCAGTTTTTCTTTCCATTGAAGCTCCATTAAAACAGCATAAAATAAATCCTTCATAAGGGCCAAAACCTTCGGTTTGATCGTACCTTTCTGTTTCACAGGAAGATACCCAAACATTTTGAAACATTTATTGTAGATATCTCAGACTTTATTATTTGGGAATGCCAATAAACATCTATTATAACTAAAAATGTGATATCTGCAGCCTAAGAAGAGCATCAGCAGACGGTGAGACCTCCGACATGGACAGAATGGGCAGACATGATGGCTGAAATACCTCTGAAGTAAAAAAATATATATATTTTTTTTAAAATTACAAACTTGATTTATTTGCAAATAGACAGATTTACTAAAACAAGGTTAAAGTGTATCTCTGAGAAAGAGACAGTTGAATTGATGAGGTACAACAGAACAGGAGCTGAACCTGTTCAGTGTACCGAAAAGTAAACTGGTTCAGGATACTTTCTGCCCCTCTGCGAGTCTCCGTCCATTTCCTGTGGAACTCGTGCGATGAGGCGATACCCGCTTAAATACTGATTTTGTCTAGTTGGATTATTTGTATACAATGACAAATGATCAGACCTCTGAAAATAAAACTAAAATTGCAGAAAAAAGAAAGACAAAGACAGTACAATAAAGCCATTGCAAAACAGTATTAAAAACGGGCTGCGTTTCAGTTAGCAGTTTCATTAGTTTTTGCTAAGAGTTACGTTCCATGTTCCGGGTTGACTCCCGCTGATGATTGGAGCGAAGATCACACTTCCCTCCTGAGCTACCAATGAGGGACCTGCGGCTGCGGCTGCAGGCGGCGCGGCGGCAGGTGAGGAAGTGGTGGAGGACACAGTATTCAATTTTTCTGCACTTAAAAAAATCAAAAATCAGCTGATTAGTGCACAGACATTGCAGAGGACAAAAGTGTAGCCGAAAAGGGAATCAAGTAATGTCATAATCACCTGGATGTGCGTTCGACAGCCTCTGCGCAAGATCATTCATTCGTTGTTTCTTCAGGATGGTCACAGCAACCGTCACAGCAACGTCTTCTGTATAGTTCTCTATCATCTTACTCACTGTTTTAGTCCGCTCTGCGTCCTCTAGATAAGACGAAGGAATCGACTTGTAACCTTCCAGGTTGTGCTGCTTCAGATGCCACTTAAACGTCTCAAAATCCTTCTTATTCAACTCTTCCAGAAACTCCAGAAGCAGCTCTGCGACACTCATGTCTGCTCACTGAACAGAAAAAACGGGGATATTAGTTTTCAGGTTTCTTTAGCAGTTCAGACATATTATTAGTAGTCGCATTAACATTTGTTTCAGTTATTATTTTCCAGCAAAAACTGCTTTAATGAAATAAATGAGGCCCATTTCGTATTCACAAGCAGCCGTCTCAAAGACTGGAATACATGAAATTCAGTCTAAAATACTTGAAGCCTTTTCTTCTTTTGCAGTTGTGCTTAGTTAATGTGTTTTTACATTTGTTTTTACAATTGTGCACATGGTTTGCACTTCAGGGCCACCGGCCACCATATGACAGTTTCAGTTATATGTTGAAAAAAAAAAGGTATCGGCCAAATCTTAATCAACAGATTAGACATTTTAAAGACCGGTGAGAAAACTGCAATCAGTGCTCTCAGGGGCGCCGCCAGGAATCTTGGGCCCCATGACAGAAAATTAAATTGGGCCCTCCCCTCGCGCAGCTGCTGTTATAATTTCTTGAGTCTATCTGACCCATCAAAAGCGTCACAATTTTAAAAGAAAGCAAGCTGCCTTGCTTTCTTTGCTCCAATACTGACAACTAGCACCATATTTACTGCTCATAAATTTTACATGCAATAGTCCACATACAGTATGCAAGTAGGTTGCTTAAATTTTTTCTATCAGTTTTAGATACTGAAATGTCTCTCACTAATGAGCAACAGTCAAAAGCAACATGCAAAATACACATAAAGCAATCTAGACTTCTCAAAAAATACTATGTTGTTGCATTTTATTCAATCTGTAGTAAATAATTTTAATAAAAAATATGTTTTCTCCATATTTGTTAAAGCTGTCACCATGTTGTAACAGTTTGTTATGAGAGATAATCTGTGAAAACAATCAATCTCCTCCACCTCGTCCCTGAATTACTATTACTTGCTAAAGTAATGCAACGTTCCGACCAAAACAACCAATCAGAACCAGGAGGAGGGTCTTAGTGCTGTCAATGAACCTCATTCACTCACTGATGTTAATGGTGGAGAAACAACTTATCGTTATTCCTAGCTACAGAATAGCACAGAGCATGGGAGGGAGGGAGCAGTAGCACTAATACTCTCCTGCCACTGACTGGTTGTTTCTAGAGAGAACTGGGAGAAAGCAGAGGAAACAGATTTTTCACAGATTATCTCTCATGCCATACTGTCACAACATAATGACAGTTTTAACAAATATGTAAAAAAAAAAATAAGATTTTTTTAAATAAAAGTGACATACTGCAGCTTTAATTTCAGTCAGGAGAGGACGGGTCAGGAGGAACGCAAGCTGCTGCTGACTGACTCACCTGTTATGTGGTAAAAAGTCAAGGGACAAGTTAAATATATGAATATTTTTGGTAATTTCTTTCCTTCGTTCATAGAATCCTAGTGAAATGGAGACAAACAGTCTGAAGCTGAGCTAATTATGCTAAATTATTAATAATCTCACAGTCTACCCGCCTCTCTTGGAGAAAAACTGGGTTATAAATTGACACTTGTCTTTTTCTCTATTTTTTTGAAAACCTAACTTTATTATTTTTCTAGGCAGCACAGTAACAGCCACAGTCGGTCTTGTCTTCAGCTGACTGCTGCTGAACACAATCACCCAACGAGGAACAAACCATTTCATGCAGATCCAGGATTGTTCAGGGCAAATATGGATGTGTGTTTCTAAGTCAGGGCGTGGGAACATTCGATTTTTACTGCTAAAACTTATTTTAGAAAACATAATATGATTCATTTTGTAATTGACAGGGTCCCATTTTTTTTATTTCTATGAAATTGTTTTTTGCGGAGGCCCTCCTGTCGGTCAGGGGCCCTTGGAACTGTCTTACCCCCCCCCCGCCCCCCCCTATGCACATGAACCACAAATGGACCGAAAGTTTACTTTATCTGACATATTTTCGTGACTTTTTTACGCATACGAGCTGCAACTGCTATAAATAAATTGCGTTTCTTTTCACGTGAAAGTCATTATCTTTACATGGGCATGAGAGCAGACTGAAATAGAAATAAGAGGTCAAACTAGACTAGTTTTCTTTTTTGAGTTGCCTGTTGACCAAAAAAAAATTAAAACAAAACGCCTCAAAGGAAAAATAAAAAAATCTGGTCTTTTTTTACGTACCTCTGCGTAAACACCGCGAGACTGTGGAAGGAGAGAGCGCGCGCAGCCACAGGCAGCTTCTTAAAGCAGAGTCTTAAAAATCCTGACAAGGTTTCCCCGTCTGCCTGCAGCAGAACTTGTTGCTCCAAAAGACAGGCTCGTGGCTCTTCACGCAAAAATATGAATCTATACTCCTGGCGGTGTGGGAAAGGAAATGGCGGCGGAGGATTTTTCAAGTTTCCGTTTTGAAGAGCAGGAAGTTACATAAATGGTGAAGAGGGAGGGCAAAGAGCGGTTTGACTAGTGATTACGCCAAACAGATATATATCATAATGAGGATGATAGATAGATAGATAGATAGATAGATAGATAGATAGATAGATAGATAGATAGATAGATAGATAGATAGATAGATAG
>CAEFZY010029710.1:0-14971 GCA_903066815.1 Brachyrhaphis roseni | reverse complement strand
TCAGTTTGAAGTCGTCTCTCTGGAATCGATCTACCTCCAACCAAGTTGAGAAGCAAACTGAGAATAATTGTATTCTTGTATCTCTGTGAACCTTTATGACATCATAGATGAGAACATAGAGGTTCTCATCAACATGATGATGTCACAACATGTCAGGTTCATGTTTGTTTTAGTTGCTATGGAAACACAAGGAATTATGTATTTGGTAAGATTACTGTCAATTAAAAATCCATGTATAGACATCTAAATTTGTAAATATTAGTGCATAAATTTAAGTTTTGTATTTGTCCTGTTTTCCAACTCATACATAAATGTAAAAATCTGATATTTTATGAGAATACTCGTGAACAAATAAATTAATAAAAGTATTTTTGATTTATAAAGAGGGTAAGTATTTTTCCAGAAATTAGACACACATCAGTTACATTTATAAACTGTCTCTAATCCATCTGCTTGATCTATTTTGAGCTGTGGGTGAAAAGGATCCTCTTAACACTGTGATGAGTTAGTGGATCTATTTTGACCAGGTGAGGTCATTTTTTGTTTTGTTTTGCTCTTTTGCAATATCTTTGTAATTAAAAGCTTTCATCATTTCATATTCCAGGTATTCCCCAAAAACATGTTGCGATATCATTATGTAAATTATGTAATTTTAGACATTTTAAGAAGTAGCATTTTCTAAATTACTATGCCCTGCACTGGACTGGCGACCTGTCCAGGGTGTACCCTGCCTCTAGTCTGTTGACAGCTCTAGATAAGCACCAGTATTAACTTTGACTCATTATTCAAATTAGTTTGAAAAGTTTTCACTCTAGAGAAACCCAATAACTGGGTAATTGTGTAATATTTCTGTCATGTACAAATCCACCTTTCTGAGAAACTGAATTACAAGAATTGTATTAGCTGTAAAATCAACAAAGATTAATCAATGAAGTATCAGTGTGTCTAGTAAATATATATGAAGATGAATTTTTTTAGTTTAATTACAGAAATGTTAATGTAATGTCCCTGTAGGATCTAAAAATTATTTTGTACTGAGATTCAGCAGTACGATAAAGACTGAAAAGAAAATGTTCTTTCAAAATTCACTGAAAATAGTAGATTTAGTGAAATTGTAATAATATTGAATGAACAAAATGTGATTAAGAAAATGCTCAGGCAGCATGCTTGACATAATGATTTTTCTTTAACTGCCATGCAAACTCAATCTTAATAACTTTCCTGTTTACATAAGCCATGCTTTGACTTCACATCCAGCTTAAAATATATCCCTTACATTTGTCTAGAACTAGTATAACTGCTCTCTATTTGCAGTCAAGTATAAAAAATTACAAATTCAGGTTTGCAGAGAACACAACAACTTTTGGTTTCTGTCAATAAACCTTGAACAAACACAGCTCTCAACCTGCTTCACAGCCATAATGTCTCCATCTGTTGTTATCCCGCGTGTTGGTGTGTGGGCGCCCGCTTTCACAAGACCGCTTGTACTTTGCTGAACTTGCAAAGTGCTGCCACGCAGCAGACGAGGAAGAGCCAACTCAAAGGCTCCAAACACAAAAACACACTCAATTGTGTATTCATCACTTCTGAAGACATCCCATTCATCCAGATTTATTTTTGGAGACAAATACACACAAGAAGCTCTACATCCACACTTGATGTCCACCTTAAATGTGTGGAGTTTGTCTTGAGTTTGTGATTCTGTAAACAGATGAGGAAAAGCTCGACCACGGAGAAAAGGTGATGAATATGCACAGTAAGGCTACCATTAAGTAAGACTCCCATGTGTGCAGTGGACCAGCATCTACACATTAGGGGCTGCCAGGGTGTTGCCAGGGCAACCAATCCGCTGGTTGTCCCATGGGTGAGTCACACTCCTTCCCCTTTTCTCCCTCCACAGGAAAAATATCACACTAGCAAGTCTGAGACAGAGCAATCCTATTAGCCGTTTAATTTTCTACATGAATCAGTGGCTACATAATGTGCATATGGTTCTTAAGAGTCATGGTGAAGACATATTTATTCATTTGCACTATCTAGTTTGCTAATTTATATCTCTTATAGCTTATTAATTTCTGAATAGGGTTTCTGATTCTGTTTTGCATTTTAGTTTTTGTTAGAATCAATTTTTTCTCTTATAAAAAAAAGAAAAGAAAATGTGCATCCAGAATAAATACTTTCAGATATGAAACCTTTGGGTTTTTCCTCCCCACTTAAAATGCAGACATTTGTCTTAGTAAGAACAAAGCATGCTGCCACAGAGTACTTATGCAAGTATTTTCATGGAGGAAACAGAAGGAGAAAGCGTTTGAACCACCACTGAGAAATTTCAAAAGACATGAAAGAAACAAGTCACCCCCAAAAAAATCTTTTGCACATTAGTTAGAAGTTAGAAGGTAAATTATTTCTTAAAAGACTTAGGTTCATCACTTTAGTTCATAAAATATAATTGAATATGTTATTTAGAATAACAAGGGATACATACACTGATGATCCGCTCGTGTGTGCCATCAGGGGAGATGATGGTTCCATTGAGTCCAACGAGCGACGGCAAAGTCTGGGACATCCAGTTAGTTACCATAGCCATGGTGCTGAGCACAGCACCAATCTTGAGCATTGGAACAGTCATCCTGATACACACACATTCACCCAATTAGAAGAAACTCTGCAGCATCAAAGTGTTGGTAGCAGTCATCCTAACACCAGCAGGGAGCTATGCCTCACTGAACTACGGGTGAAACATCGTGTGCAGCCACAAGACAGGAAAGGAAATCCAATGGAGATTTTTCCCACTCCTGAAGTCCAACAACGGTCCCAAGTTAGAGAATAAATCCTGACACACAATCAACTCCAGAGGAGAAAAGTCAGAGCATCCTATACTCAGCTCAGAATGCAAGAGATTGTTCCGGAATCAGTCGGGGTTTTTTTTGTTTTAATGTGTGTGTGGTTTTTGGGCTGTCGCCTTTGTCTGGCACTGAGGAGTTGTGACTGAGCCAGAGCTGCTGTTCGGTTTTATCCACTCTCTACTCCCTCTCTCTCTCTGATCCCTCTCTGTAGACACCCCTCCATCGTTTACAGACTCATCCTTGTTCTTTCAACTTGTTCATCGAAGATGCAGAATTTCCTTTCTAACAAGATTTAATTAACAAAAGCTTTTCAGTTCAGTGGGAACTGAAAAGCTTAAAATATAACCCTCCCCATTGAAGTGGAAAAAAAACATTTATTTTTTCACTTTTTTAATATCCCTCTTATGTGTATTTTTACATTTTTCTCACTTGTTTGAACTAAGATATTCCTTTCTTGTCCAGGTGTCGCTTTTCTTCTTTCGTACATAATGGAATGAATGCACAATGCTTAGGATTGATTTATCTCTCATCTGAGAATTATGGCACAAGCTTCACAAACTGACGCAGCTCTGCCACCATGTGGTCATATTTGTATAAAAACCTGTAAAACACACCTATAATCAACTGTGGCTCTCCTTGGTTACTATGGGCAACATAATTCCTCAAAACTAACAATAATAACAATAATAAAGTGTGCAATTTCTGTTGAGTTAATGTCTAAGGTTTCAATTTAGAAAAAAAGGGGTAAAAAGTTTTATTCTGGAAAAAGTGATTTTGATTTTCACTGATAAAGAAAAAATATCTCCTTGTGAAGTATATATAAATAAAGTAAATTTGGCAGAAAACATATCCTTAGGTAAAAAGATCAAATTTGCTAAAATTGTTTTTGTTTTTTTTTAAATAACTTGCAATCATTTTATTATATTCCCTCTCTTCCTCATCCAGTGAGGGATGAGGGATAACCGTGTGTGTGTGGTACATGCTTAAAATCATATCAGTGAGGCAATTGCTGAATATTTAATATTTTGCTACCAGAAGAGAGAACCAAAGATGACAGTAGCGAACAGTTGATAAACCTCATTTAAGCCGGCACATATTAACATCTTATCATTGCCATCTTATTATTTGCTCCAGGTTTTATGTTTGAATGTATCTTTTACCTGTTGACAGTTCAACTAACTCACTATTAGTACTTCATAAAACCTTTGTTCTCTTCCGCAGAAACAAGATTGCTGTGTCTGATCTTAGTAAAAAAAAAAAAAAAAAAACTGTAGGATTTACATGGATTAGAAATACTTTGTCCTTCAGCAAATAAGAACCAACATGAATATTTCAACTACACTCACTTAGATGACTATCAAGAGGTGAGGAGACTAAACAGAGCTAACAACACAGCTGAGGAGTTCCAACACCTGCAGAGTATTTATGTTCACCAATTCTTGTAACTCAACATTTGCATTTTCGTGAGAAAATGTATCCACAAAGAACAGATGCTATTATTGCTTGAGTTTTTAAAGCGCAATAACCTGCAGAACCTGTGACTGCACCATCCCACAATAGTGAAATAACTGGTTGTCTGTTGATAAGTAAAAAAAAAATAACACCATCACAAGTAAACAAAAATATTTTGTTTTCAGTTAAATTGAGAATTATCCAAATTTAAATAACATTTTTGAAAAAAGTCTACATGTTTTTATTTTTTTAATTTGAGGATAAAATATAATACTTGAGATTTATTCAACCTTTTCACAAAATACACAAATGCAGTATTTACCATTCAACAATAGAAATAACTGTACAATTTCTGCTAACTTAGTGGCACTTAATACATGTTTAATTAAACAAGTTACGATAACATTTAATTTTTCTTTGGGATCAATAAAGTATTTTTGAATTGAACATGTACGTGAGTTACAAAATCTAGTGGAATATATTTATAACACCCATATTTTATAAATATGAATTTATAATTGTTACTGTTGTGTTCTTGATTTTAGAAGAAAAGAAACATGGAACCAAAGAACATGTACTTTAATAGTGAACAAACATTTTGAACTAACGTCTTGCTTGCATGCTGACTTACACACGTTACAAAGCCTCCAGTAATTACTGTTCAAGATCTCTAATGTTTAACTTTTATTATTCATGAACATCACAGTTACGATAAAATGAAGTTTGATCAAAACATGCATAACGACTGAGGTGAAGAATCAACATTGGGAGAATCCTGAAGAATCAACACCGGCTGCAGAGTGTCAGACGGATCAATCACTGTCCATTTCTGTCCTTCTTTGCAAACTGCACATCCAGACACTATAGACTAACTGTGAAGTGCCTCAGGCAGAGTCCAGGACTTGGCTGCATAATGATGTCACTCAAGCATTGACTGCAGACAGAACGTGTCTCAGAGTTGGAGAAGAAATGCAGAGAGGGAAGAATTGGAGAAAAGGATGAATCTTTGTTATATTAAAATGGCCAGATGGATTATGTTCACTGTCTTTGGTAGACACTGAAATCCAAACGTTTCTGGCATGACTTCACCACCTCCCAGGTTGTTTAGAGAGGCAAAGATCCTGTTGGAGTGAAGACTCAAGCAATACTTGATGTACAAGGAAACAACTTTATTGCTAGTAAACATCTAGGCACTAAGATCTACACCATTTATCCATATAAATTAGCCTACAGTGGGGGTAATTATATAAAATCAACTTTTTTCAGATTTACATCATGTTAAATGTTCCCCCACAACTAAAGCAGACCTGTGATTTGTTGATCCTTAAATCTTCATTTGTTGCTCACACAAACTGTTGCTTAGTTCCATAAAGCTCCTCCTTAGAGCTGTAGTCTCCAAGCTAAGCATTTGTTTCACAGAGCACCCCACCCCCGCGCTTCCCCAATTCAGCTCCTTTAGACTAGCCGCAGCAGCAATTAGCAAACACCTAGAGGAACTGTGAGTCTGATGACCTCATCATACAAATTATTTCTCAGTGCTATGCAAAATGCATGCCGGTTAACGGCATAATCAAATCCGAAGCATTGTTGTGATGACGTGGTGAAGGCCGGGCCTGGGTTCAAACCTGGGTTCAGCGTTTGTACATTAGCACTTAGATCCAAGTCCTACCCTGCTCCCTGGGGCCCTGAGAGCTGTGGTTCCTTTCAGAACCAGGACTGGTTTGAAGTCAGCTGTTGGTTGTATCACTGGCCACAGGGGCGGATACATAGACGAGTCGTCCTTCAGATTTTTCAGACAGGAAACATCTGGTTCAGCTGCATCAGACACGAGTCCAGCTCAGACATGATACTTAGTTGAGATTTTTTTTTTATTGATTTAGTTCAAGGGTAAAGCTGAGGTAACTAAAAAATCTGCATCAAATTCTACTTTTAGAAATTCTAGTATCCACCATTATGGAGAAGAAAAAGAATTTATAGAAATTGTCTAATCTAGGATTTAAATTCCACATCCTGACATAAAAAAAAAAAAAGAGGGTTTTACTTTATTATCAGTGGCCAACTTAATGCCATCCAGATCAAGTGACGGACTAAAGAGTTTATTCTTCATATGCTTTGGTTCAAAGGCAATAACTTCTGTTAATAGTGGAACATTTTCAGTTGAATGAAGCTGACACTCCATCCACATGAAAAATAACAGCAAATAGAAGAATGAGCGCTTAGTGCTCCGTCTGTGCTGTTCAAATTTTTGTTTGTGCTGCTTTGGTTTCTGAGATATTAAAAATGAGTCTAGGTCATCCAGAGGTCACCATTCCCTCATCTTGCTCCAAAACAAACAAAAGTAGTCTTACTTTTCAGTGCTTCATTTGTTCACATCTGGATTTTTAGCAACAAATCTCACCTTCTGAACTCAGTTTAAAGTCTTGTTTCCAATCAGTCCATTTTCTGATGATTGAAACATCAACAGTCACGTGTGAGCAATACATTCTTTATGTTATGCATGCTGTGGCAATTACAGAAAAAAGAATGTCACATTTGATGAAAGCATATACTGATTCAATTCATCGTGTCAGTCCAGGCTCCACACACCTACTTCTGTAGTGTGTGTGTGTTTTGGCTTCTTCTTTTCAGCTGCCGCTCTAACTGCTCCCTCTTTTTCTTGTAAATTATCAGAGGCAATCATCTTAGATTAAATTCAGGGAAAAGATAAATTGCTTTTAATGCAAAGTAGGAGTTCATCTGGGGAATTGAAGACATTACTGTGATTAGAGAAGGTCAGCGCCTTGTTTCATTTGTTGTGTTATCTGTCATGGTGACTAATAACAGAATATATTAAAGTACAGACAGTGGCGGAATAATAAAAAAGGGCACAACACAGGGAATTTTTAACAAGATGGAAGAGGACTCCGTTTTAACTAACTAGGATCATCCTTTACAATAAACAAGAAAACTTTTTTTTGTTATACATGTCTATAAAATGAAAGCATTTTCTTTCACAAACATTTGACTAAATGCATTTTGACCACATGCCTTTTGTAACCATCCAAAAGCTTCTAACATCATTCTGAATGTTTGCAACTCTTCACAGCTAAATCCATAGAGTCCAAATGAATTGACTGATTTCTTCAGGCAGATTGAGCTTTTAAACGTCAGCCTTTGAGAAGACCATCCCACAGATTAATTGTTGTCCTGCTTTATCCACTCTAAATCTCCTTTTGATGTGTAGCTGGGCTCATTGTTCATCAAATGTGTCCAAGCCTGAGGCCATCTGAACTGAATCATTGCTCTGAAATGAGAAGAAATTGGACAGGACTTGAAAGACCAACCCCAGAACAGTCAAAGTTGAAGCTGCTGAAATACCAATGTACCTCTGATAGTGAAATAAAAGTTACATCGCAGTTAAGGGAGAGGGCTTAGACCAAGAAAAAGTGCATGATGCTTCAAAAACCAGAAAATCATCC
The DNA here is from genome assembly GCA_903066815.1 of Brachyrhaphis roseni. Classification (NCBI taxonomy): domain Eukaryota; kingdom Metazoa; phylum Chordata; class Actinopteri; order Cyprinodontiformes; family Poeciliidae; genus Brachyrhaphis; species Brachyrhaphis roseni. Next base: position 7,215 of record CAEFZY010029710.1, on the reverse strand, counting down.
AATCAAAATGAAGCCCATCAGCACTGATGTGAAGAGTTGCTAGAATTGCTCCAGGTATGAACAATGAAGAAAGCGAAAATATTTTTGTTTTACCTCCTGCAGGTGACATCCCAAACTGCATAGCACATCTCCCTTGTCTTGTGTTCTGAACCAGATATGCACAAAGAATACTTACTACTGTGATAAAATGTTAATTTTATGAAGCAGGTAAACAGGTTAGAGGTTACTGTTGGAACTAAAGTATGGATGACATGACAATAAGGTTAGTCACATTGAATTTACTTATCAAAGGGGCAGTGAATCTGATTTCTAACTTGGAAAATTATTAAGTGTGATATAAAACAATAACAATTAAACTAAACAAGACACATAATACACAATCACATAACCATATGGCTGAAATTTTGCTAAAAAAAAAAAAAAAAAAGCAGTTAAAAAACGGGTGTTGGTCCCCATCTCCAGAGGTCAATCGGTGAGGGTCGGGGTCACCCTGGACAGTCACCAGTCCATCACAGGCAACACCAGAATATAAACATGAATAAAACATATTTTTTCCAGGATATCAAAGAGCAACAGATTCCTCCATTTGTTTAAAAGTTTTTGTTTGCTTTTTGGTTAAATTTGATAAAAATGTCATTGTAATAATTTAAATGTACATTATGTACTTTTATTAAAGCACAATCAGTTTCCAAACAAATATACTAAGAACAACGTTGAGTATTGACAAACATCAATGTTTCCTCACAACTATATATACTGTATATATATATAATGGTATTCCAGGGGGACCCATATAATAACACCATGATATATTACACTCCAAAATCCATGGATCAGCCACAACTTTAAAAGCACCCCCTTAATAATTTGTAGGTCTTTTCTTTAACAGAGGTCCAGCTTTTCAGGGAATGAATGTAAGAAATTTGTGTTGTGCTGAGTCATTGCCAGGGATGTCCCAATCAAGATATATATATTTTTTTCCAAATATCTGACATTTGCTAATAGTGAGTTTCAAATGTTTTACCCTTATTGTTTTTTTTTTGTTCAAATTAATCAACAAAACTAGTCTTTTTTTGACCAAGATGCTATCCTTTAATGTCAAAGTGAAAACAACTACCATAACAACGTGTAACATAAAATAAATGAATACTCAACTCTTTTAAATCGACTGACCTAATTCAACAGTGGTCCAGCCAGTTGGTGCTAGTAGTTTCACAATGAGTGGAGTGGAGATCACCTGAGTACTGGGATTGTGTGTCAAGGAGTTGTAGTAGAAAGGCACCTGTGTCTAGAAGGTCCATTCACCTGTTAATTGGAATTCCTGGTTGCCATGACAGCATAAAGACAAAAGAGCATTCCAAGCAAATCAGAGGAAAGGTTACTGGAAAGTACAAGTCAGGTGATGGATACAGACAAATTCTCTAAGATTCCAAACCGCCCCTGAAGTTCAGCTAAATCCATCCTCAAGAATTGGAAGGAATATTTTACACATTAAATCTGAGACTAGATCAGGCCATCCTCACAAGCTGACTCAATGTGCAAAAACTAGACTAGTGAGAGCAGTCACCGGTTTACCATGACTACACTGAAAGAGCTACGAGCTTTAGCAGCTGAAATGGGAGATACTCTGCATTACAACCACCGTTGCCCATCTTTTTCATCTTTCTAAGTTTTATGGCAGAGCAAGTATGAGAAAGCCACTGCTGAAGAAAGCTCAATATAAAAGCTTGACAAGAGTTTTTCAAAAGGCACGCAAGACTCCATAATCAAGTGGAAGAAAGTTCTTTGGTCAGATGAAACTGAATGCAGCTTTTTGGCCATTAGACAAATGTTTGGCAGACACAAAACACTGCAAATGACTACACACCCTTTATCCCCACTGTGAACTCCTAGTGGTGGGGAGACTTCTTGGCAGCAGCCCCTTGAAGGCTTGTAAAGGCACAAGGTAAAATGAAAACAATAAAATCTAGGGAAATTCTCAACATTTATTTTCCAGAAAGACAAGGATCCAAAGAATCCAGCCAAAGCTCCACAGAAATGGTTTGAAGACAACAAGGCGGATGTTCTGGAGTGGCCAAGTCAAAGCCTAGACCTCAATCCAATAGAGAATTTGTGCCAGGACTGGAAGAAAGGGTGTTCACAACCAATCCCCTCACAACCTGACATACTGACACAGTTTGAAGTGTTTAGCAAGAAGGAACAGAGTAAAATTGTAGAATCCAGATATGGAAGCCTGATGATTGCAGCCGAAGATGTTTTCATTAAAAACTGATTTGAAAGAGGTGAATATTTATAAATTATATTGAAATCAGTTTCCACTTTGATGCTATGCAAGGAGTGAAGGGTTGTTACACTTTTTTAACACAAAAACAAATTTTGTTGCTTATGATTAATTAGTTAAACTAATACAAAGAGTAAAACATCCAAGGTGATGAGTGTTTTTTATAAACCCTGTATGTCCAAGATATTCTGATCATATTCTTTCGACAGTAACAGACATTTTTTTTCCGTAGCTGCTGCAGCAATATGAGGTTAGTTAGCTGAATGAAGCTGTTATGATTTGAAAATACATCTTTTATTTCTACAGAAATATCTTACTCAACACCTGAAGTTACAGTCTTAAATAAACTCACAAAAGATTTATGTCAGGGCTGTGACTTAGTTTATGAATGGCGTTGACTGGAATAACTAGAGCTTTCATTTTTCTATATTGTTACTATGATTGAATGAGTTATTTGTAACATCAATAAACTTAGCATTTTTTTAGTCATGAAATTTACTATTATTTTCCTAGTATAAACCATAATCTAAGGCTTTCTGAACAGAGCACAGAGCAGGTGACATCACACAGATAAACAGAAAGTTATATTTAGTAGCCTCTTTCAAAGAGACCATGAAAGAGTCTCTATGAAAAACATCTAAACTGTTTTATGTATATTTGTAAATTTAAGAAATGATTGACTAGTCTGTTATTTAGCTAAAACTGCCGACCTGTGATGAACTAACAACACGGACCTGAAGTTGAATTTAGTTCACTTTTAGTTCAGACTTCAATTCTGATAATGAAAACATCCTTGATCAGGACGGAGCAGATATGGCGTTTGACATCAAAGAGGATTAATATGGATAGTTTAAGATATTCTCAAAGATAAAACATTGATTAATTATGAATAAATGTTTGTATTATTCATTACGAAAGTGGTTTTAATGTTGTGGCTCATCAATGCAATGTGTTTAACTCATAATCACAACCACACAATTACAACAAAAGATACAAAAAAATTGAGCTTTGATGACAACAAAAATATCTGAAACTGCACACAGACACAAATATGAGATTTGAATTGTATAGAAAAACATTTTTATAAAACACACTAACTCTTATTGATGTCCTTCTTGGAAAAATTGTTAAAACATTTATGTTTTTCATCACTAAGAAAGTAGAGAATATTTGTAGCAGTGTTAAGAGAATTTGAACGTAGGCTAAAGTCTATTTTCTTTGTTGGATTCAGACTTTCAGTGGTTGCAGGCAGTAAAGAGTTAAAAAGATCAGGTTTGTTACTATGTGTTCATCATTCTGCCTCTGTCTTGCTCTATTGCAGCCTAAATTAATAGCAACTATTTTCCTTTTGAATAGCTTATAATTCAAAAGTAATTATAAGCTATACTGTTCGTCCTTTGACTTTATTGTAAACATCAAACTGATTAAGTAACAATGAGTGTTTTTCCTCAGTAACCGTGTCCACGCAAATGAAAGACGTTTCTCCTTCCAGTTGCTTAGGAACACTAAGAATTATCATCAAACCCGATTCCAGTAACCAGAATTATTCTCTATGTGTCATTGATTAAAAGCCAGCTTTTTCTTTATGATTTCTCAATCAGATATTTGCAATGAACACAGTAAACTAATATGAAACTATTTGTGAATGCTGACAGTTTCAGTTATTTCATTGGATTATGCTGGATGGTCTGCACCTGTCAGGTTTAAGAATACTAATTCCTCCACACTGATTCCCTTACAGGTGACTAGAGATAGATGTGTGTAACAAACACAATTCGCTTTTTAAAATCATTACTGAAACAGAAACAGAGAAAACAGAGCAGAGTACACATGTTGAAGAAGAAAACAAAAACCGTGAGGACATCAACAAAGCTGTCCTTCTCTTTATAACAGCATGTGAGTCCATAGAGAGCCATTGTAGCATACAACAACAATGAACCTGTAACATACAAACCGAATGAACATTTGAGTAAGAGTGATAGTTTGAGCCATGAAACATTGTTTACTGTACAAATTAAATATGTGATCTTGAAAGTTTTGTTCTCCCTGCATGTAAAAAAGTGTCCAAGGCTCTTTTCTATTAAATTAATCCCATTCTTATGCCTTCCTGAGATTGTTAACCATTGAAGCAAACCGGGCCAACTTGGAAGCCAAATTTTTGGTTCCCATTGCCAAAATCGGACACAGCTATGTCGATGATGGGGAGAGTCTGGGACGTCGGTGCCTCAATTTCTAAAACCGTCCTCTCCTGTCCTGAGCGTACCTGCACAATATCAAACAACAAAAAATGAAGCACATTTCTACACGTTTCCTTTAATGTCACACATCTGCAACACTTACTTGGCAGCCGTCGTATAGCGGACTGATGTAATGTGCATTCTCGTGAGTCAGCTCCTCCCCGTTGCTGCCTCTGAAGCGCAGAGCATGTTCATGACTGTAGGTGGCCGAGTGCAGCCAGGCGGCAGAGTTGAGGCAGTGATAGGTGAACGTCTGCTTGGCTGTGGCACTGAGAAGCTTCAGGAAGGTCAGCTGAACGATGTGTATCGAGACACCATCTGACCCTGTGTAGGAGAACTGGAAGAGAGCCACAGAATGACACGTTCAAGCTAAAAAAATCATTTCATGGTCAAATACAGCAAAGACACAATGGAAACAAAAAGTAGCACTGTGCACATCATCACCAGTGTCTTGTAAAATAATTCCTTTTATATTATATAGTATAATTTTGACAAACATAGAAGCACAAATTCCATCTTGTATTCAAACTGTCGGCAGAGCCAGGTTATTTTACAGAGCTCAGGGTGGAGGTAGCTCATAGCAACCTCATTTTGTCTTTAGGAACAAATCTCTGTCTTCATCCCTCAAACTTTCTGATTATACTGTTGCCTGTCAAAATGAAACTGACGGCCTGTGTTTTGTTTTCTTAGGTAAAATAATTGCTGCTATTCTGGTCATTTGTGGCTCTAACTAAACCAACACTTTCTTTAAAATCATCCCCAGGCCTACAGAGAGCGTACCAATCAGTGCAGACTTCCTATCTATTCACTCAACCAATTATTTCCATGGAAACAGACCAATCTGTGCAGACAACTTTTTCTCTCTGTTGTTGTGGAAAAGAGCGTCACTTCAGCGCCATTACCATCGATGGTGCTTTTGATCACTGGACAGTTAAAAAGCCTGAAAAATGAACTTGTGGGGAAAAAAACAGAAAGCTTACAAGAACACGTATGTAAACTCAGTGGAGAGACTCATTTATTATGGACACAGACAGACTTTTAGATGATTTTCTATTGATCACCAGAAATGGATCTCTGTTGCAAGAATCATAAAATTATCTTTGAAATCACATATATCTCCCCATAAAGACAGAATGAAACTGATGCAGATTTATTTATCACATTGTACCTGTTTTCCTTTCCTGAATTTACTATACCAGGTGTTAGGTTTTTCCCCTTTCCATGCTGCTAATTTCACCTGATGGAAACAGAGAACAAGAAGTTATCTTGTACTGCTGTCAAAACAAAAGAAGATTTAGTGATCTCTTACTGCAAGCTGTAAGAACTAACCGACTGGAACTTTTTGTCTGGGTACAAACACGTTTCTCCCTGTGCAGTAAAGTTACAGAAAGCTTTGAAGGCGTCTCTGTGGCAGCCCTGGTTGGGGTCTATCCAGTACTCCCCTGGAGAGGCAAAAAATAATAATAATTCACACAGGGATACGAATGTTTCAGAGATGTAAACAGAAGAGGTCCAGTTGTTCCGATTCAAAAAGTGATAAAGTACCAGTGGGGAGCTCTGGATGGAGGAGCCAGAGCTCCTTGCAGGTGCGTGCTGGGCTTTGGTAAGTCCCCATTGGGTTACGCAGACCCTCCACCTCAACTTTCATAGATGAAATTGAAGCAAACACTTCTTCCATGTCCTGAGCCTCATTATCTTTCACCAAACCATCCTGTGTGGCCTGGTCGCTTTGCACCCAACCGTCATCCTCTCCTCTGTCCATGGTCTCCTCCTCATCCTCAACTGCAGCACCATCCACCACAAGGTGAGTTCTTCTTCTTCTTCCTCGCTCTGGAAGAGGTGAAAAACCAACAGCGGCCCGTCCCTAGGGAGAGAAAACACATCAAAAGAACAAAGAAGTTATGGCAGGGTCTTAATGAATACAGACACTTTGATGGCACATGCATTTCTAGGATTCAAAAAATTAACTTTTGCTATGGGCAGAACTCACAGGTGGTCCTGGAGGCCCCACAGGGCCGATGTCTCCTCTGGGACCTATCGGACCCTAAATAGTAAATAATACAATGAACTTTAGGTTGTACAGTGGAGCTGCTAACAATGAGTGTAATGACAGGGAATAGTTAAAACATAAAAATCAGTATCAACTGTACCTGGTTCCCTTTGGAGCCTTTTTCACCAATAGCACCCTATTAAAAAACGTGAGGTGTTGAAAAGGATTACCGTAATTTCCGGACAATAGAGCGCACCTGATTATAAGTTGCACCCTGCACATCTTATTTCACCAGTGCGGCTTATAAGCCGCACCGGTGTATAAGCCGCATGTGCCTACATACAGACGGTACACAGAAAGAGTTTTCAAAAGTTTAATAATATACCTTAGCTTTTCTTTCCAAACAGTGCCTGTGACGCAGCAGTAACACAGCAGCAATGGGCTCTTTGCACATAAAGCTCTGACAACAACCGCACGCTTTCAGTTACCGTGACGGCTAGAAAAGACAGTCTTATTTCAGATGCAAATAAAACAATACTATGCACTTTGTTGTCTTCCCAATATAATGGGATTTTAAGTTTTCATGGATTTCCAAACGCTCCTGAATTAAGAAGGCGGTGGCTTGTAAATATTGGTCGCTACCAGTTAAAGCTAACGCCCCACAGCAAAGTTTGCAGCCTTCACTTCACTCCGGATCAGCTTCTTCA
>CAEFZY010029708.1:0-14287 GCA_903066815.1 Brachyrhaphis roseni | reverse complement strand
TGGTTGTTTAAGAAATGAGGAGTTACTCATTGCATCAGCTGGGGTTAAATAACTTGTTGCCAGTTGAAAGATAATCGCCTATGCAGTAATTATCCAATAGGAGGCTTGTACCTATTTGCTTAGTTAAATCCAGGTGGCGACTTTTTTTTGGCCAGGCAGTGTATGTGGCATATTTAATCTAAAAAAGTATTTTATTTTAATAAAGTTATTTTTTAGCTGCCGTCAGTTTAAAGCCTCCAGGTTTTGTTCAAACTTCTCTCCTCCAGCAGATCAATGTTTATCTTTTATGTTAATGATTAAAATGGTGATTAATTTATGGCTGTTTTCAGATTTATTACTCCGTCCAGATCTCAGACTCATTGATCACAGTTTGTCATTGACCTTAATACGACCTTCACATTTAAACACAGAGAGACGAATCATCAGATCTGAAACCTGATTGGTGGAGAAATCCTGCAGTTTGTTGTTCCTCTGATTATTTCAGTCAGTTTACGGCATTTAGCTGCATGTTAATCTGAACCAGGTTTTAATAACTAACCAGCTCCAATAAAATGACTCAGCTACACAAAACCATTCCAATAAAGCTGACCTTTGACCTCATTGATAAACAGATCACTGAGTTTGCAGCTCAGTTTGGTGTTTTTGGTTCCTGCAGATCCAGCAACCAGAGCGTTTGTTCAAATAACGTCAGAATTTATCTAACAGATTAAATTATCAATATTTATGTCAGAACTGTTAGCCAGGAGGTAAAAACTCTTCAGGACAAATTAAACGTCTGATCGACAGGTCAAAGGTCAATCTCATTCTGCAGGATTTCTAGTTTGATGGAGAAAAACTCTGCAGCTCAACTTCAGATTCACTTTGGCTGCTTTCACTCAGCAGATCAAACAATATTGATCTTTAACCCCCAATAATCTGATTTTTGATACTTTCCGGTACTAAATTATCTTCAATACTTTTCAAAGCATCTGAACGATTTTATTAGAATGAAAAACAAACTGAGTGAAGTTTCATCGCCACATTCTTCAAATTAAACAAAGTTGTGAACAAAATTTGTGTCAATGTTTTGTTTGTGCTGCTGTCATTTTAAAGATATTAAGTTTCCAGAGGTCAAAGGTCAACCAAGACCCCCGTATTCAGATCTAATAAAATATGGTGTCAATCATCTGTTACATTTGTGCAGCAAAAACTGTTTGTTATAATTTTATAATAAAAAACGTTTCCAGAGATGAGCAGCTATCAGCCTGCCGCACCATGCAGTTCATAGAAATTAATTGGTTTGTGCAGCTAAAATCTTAGTAGCAGTTGATTGGACTAGGCCACAGGGCTGGTTGACCTTTATTGACCTTTGGAAACATTTATTTTTAAAGTGAGAGCGGCACAGATTAAAATTTTTGCTGCACAAACATTTAACAGCAGATTTGTTAAAATTTGAACCCAGGTGAAAACCTGCTGAGTGAGCGTTGCCACAGCAACACAATGACCCCTGACCTTTTAGTTTTAAAGGAAGTGGAATCTGCTCTGTTTTAGACAGAAGAGCCTAAAACCGTGTGACTCCAGGTGAGGCTGACCTTTTGACCTGCAGCTTGCCCTTGTTGCGGATGAAGCGGATGCTGTAGACCCTCTGCATGGCGGCCGGCAGGTAGGACAGGACGTCCGAGTCGGTGGCCAGCTTGGGCAGGCCGAGGGGGGGCAGCGGGGTCAGGCCGCGGCACAGCGGGCACAGGATGGCGCTGGGCTCCGGAGACTTGACGTTCATACGCGCCAGGCACTCCAGGCAGAAGGTGTGCTTACAGTTCAGCATCTTGGGGCAGCGGAAGACGTTGTTGAACTCGCTGAAGCAGATGGCGCACTCCAAGTCCGGACCCGACTCGTCAGAGTACTCCATCTGGGGCGGCTGGAGGTCCGGGACGGAGAGCTGGGGCGGCTGGAGTCCGGCGGGGGCGTAGGGGTTATCGGTGGGGCTGAAGGCCGGCAGCATGGAGCTGGGGGCGGAGCCTGTGAGGGCGGGGCCTGTGAGGGCGGAGCCTGTGAGGGCGGGGCCTGGGAGGGCGGGGCCTGTGAGGGCGGGGCCTGGGAGGGCGGGGGGGAAACAAGCGGCTGGGGGCGGCAGAGTGCTGCGACCCGTCTGGATGAACGGAGGAACCGACGGCTCCACGGAGTAACTGGGGTTAGAGGCCGAGTACGGAACCGGACCGCCAGAAAACCCAGACACATCGTCTCCGTATGGATTCATAACCAAGCCGAGAGGAAGCCGAGCCGCTGGATGGAGGCGGAGCTTCAGGAGAACGGGGAGCGGCTGGAGAACGGGGAGCAGCAGTGCTTGGTTCCAGCTTCAGTCTTCACTCCATCATGACTTCCTCACAGCTAGTAGGGAGAAAAACACAGACACACCAAATATTTCTCACTGCAATCATAAAAATATGAGAGAAGGTTCCCAAACTGACGTTTCTGACCTGATAACGAAACACAACTCCAGAGAGAAAGTCACAGTTTTTCAGTCAACAGTTTCCAGTTTACGTTGATCTGCTAAACTCTAAACTATCCTGGTTCATTTCTTCATCTGTTCTGTTTTATCTTCCACCTTCAGGATAAAATCTGAGCTGTTAGAAAAAATTTCAGAAGCAACACAACAGTTAATGCATGTAAGCAGCTCATTTCCTGGCCTTTAGAGCAGGAGTGTCAAACTCCAGTCCTCAAGGTGTCCTGCAACTTTTAGATGAGCCTCTGCTGCATCACCTGAATAGAATAATTAGGTCATTAAGGTTCTGGAGAACTGATCTACACAAGCAGGAGGTAATTAAACCATTTCATTCCAGTGTTTTGTCCCTGTGGCTCATCTAAAAACTGCAGGACACCTGGAGGACTGGAGACGGACATCTGTGCTATAGAGTCATTTTTTATTAAATCAGAGGTCGTTGGTGGACCAGTGGTCAGCAACGGTTGACCTGCAGCTAAACTCTCCCAGCTGTAAATCCTGACCTGGACTCATTCTGACATTCATAAAAAGGTTTTCAGGTTTGTCCTGTTAAATCACCATGACAACAGAAACAACCCAGAACTTTTGTCCTCAAAACAAGCTGAAACATTTGGGTTTAATCAGCTGCTGAAGGTTCCTAGGCAGCTCAGTGGAGCAGATGGTAGAACTGAAGCCCTGCAGCAAGAAGGTTGTGGGTTTGAATCCCAGTCTGGGGTTTTTCTGCATCTTCTTTCTTTGGGGCGACAAAACTATGAACTGATAGTTTCAACATCAGGTCACAAACAGCAATAAAACCACCTGAAAACCTGCAGAGCCGCTTTGTGACGCCTGAACCGAGGCTGTCTGGTTCTGCTGCTGACTGTCTGGTTCTGCTGCTGACTGTCAGGTTCTGCTGCTGACTGTCAGGTTCTGCTGCTGACTGTCTGGTTCTGCTGCTGACTGTCTGGTTCTGCTGCTGACTGTCTGGTTCTGCTGCTGACTGTCTGGTTCTGCTGCTGACTGTCAGGTTCTGCTGCTGATTGTAAGGTTCTGCTGCTGATTGTAAGGTTCTGCTGCTGACTGTCTGGTTCTGCTGCTGATTGTAAGGTTCTGCTGCTGACTGTCAGGTTCTGCTGCTGACTGTCTGGTTCTGCTGCTGATTGTAAGGTTCTGCTGCTGACTGTCAGGTTCTGCTGCTGACTGTCTGGTTCTGCTGCTGATTGTAAGGTTCTGCTGCTGACTGTCAGGTTCTGCTGCTGACTGTCTGGTTCTGCTGCTGATTGTAAGGTTCTGCTGCTGACTGTCTGGTTCTGCTGCTGACTGTCAGATGATCCAGTAACTGCCTGATTACTCCACGGATCAAACCAGGATTCCTCTTGCAAACAACAAGCCTTCTGCATAACAGCCAAATATTTTGCTTCTCTGAATATGTTGCAATAAATTTACTGATAAAGTCTGACTGTAACTATGAGACGGATCCGAAACACGACCCAGATTTCTCCTCCATGTTTACATCATTTAATAAACGAGATGCAAACTCTAAAAGGTAAAATTCATTTTCAGCAATATTTCAGCTTCGTGTCTCACAGAGTTCAGTCTGGATCTGTTGGAACCGTCACTGGGTGCCGAGCAGAACCCAGAACCCAAACTAATGCTTGGTGCTGGTCGTCATGGAAACAGGCCAGTTTCCTCAGCCAAACCCAAATAAACACCAAACTAGCAAACATGTCTGAGTATCTGAAACTTTGTGGAAAATTATGCAAAAGATCAGCTGATGAACAAATAAACCAAATATTTGAATCTAGTCAGAGGATCAGATCCATGAACCTTTGGAAAAATAAAATCACAAACAGTTTACCTGAACCTGCTGGAATCTGATTATACAGATAGATTTTAATGTTTAGGAAACATTTTGAAAAACACTAAACATATTCCAACTGCATAAAACACATTTGACTCAAAATGTCCTTTAACTCTCAGGAACCTGAATGTTGATCATTGAACTCTGAATATCGACTGTAGAAAAGATCTGAGACAAACTCAACCCTCACATTAATAAAGTTCCTTCAAAAACAGAATAAGATCAGATGTTAAATTGAGTCTCCTGTGCAGTCAGCGTTCCTACCTGCAGCCTGACGCTCCTCTCTCTGACAGCGGCTCTCTGTCGACCTGCTGAATGTTTCCATGGATTTGCATACGCTTCTCTAAAACTGGATTCTGTTCTGAGACCCACAGAACCAACTGAACACGTCTTGATGTAGCGGGAGCTGAAATTTGCATCGTCCATATTATTTACAAAGGGAAATAAGATGCAAAAGACTGAAGCCTGTTGGTTGGAAACGCTGAGCGGGAATCACCTGGACGGATCCAAAAAACAACCAACAGCTACAAAACTCAACAACATGGATCTGACTTCAGAACATAAACTGAAAGTAAAACAAAGGATTTATTTCAAGTTTAAACTGAAAAAGCTTCTTGGTTTACAGGAGAGTTGGTCATTATGCCTCATGGTTGTTTCCTCTAAAACAGGGGTGGACAACTCCAGGCCTGGAGGGTCGGTCTCCTGCAACTGTTAGATGTGTCTCTACTTCAACACACCTGAGTCAAATAATGAGGTCATTAGCAGAACTCTGGAGAACCTGCCTGCACTGAGGAGGAGATTCAGCTGTTGGATTCAAGTGTGTTGGACCAGGGAGACGTCTAAGAGTTGCAGGACACTGGCTCTCGAGGACCAGGGTTGGCCACCCCTGCTCTAAAAGCATCTGAATACAACTTTAATGATCAACTGAGCTTGTTAAAATTTGACTAAATTCAGAACAATATAAAATTATTTGACTAATTTTAAAATATCTCATCCCATTTTGATGCATTTTTTATTTGTACCGTCTTTTTTCAGAAGTTTAACATCAAAACAAACAAAACACACAGATAAAATCCTAAAAGTTGAGACAGGTGAAGACTTGAGATTATTTAAGCAGGTAAAGAAAAACTACATTAAACATGTGAACTAGACATGTGCTGCCCTGACAGCAGATTAACGGAAACACTTTTAACTTTATGTTCATAAATTCCTCCAGATTCTCTTCATTGTTCTGTAATTTTAACTTTCAACCACCTGAAGCCTGATTTCCTCAAAATAGCAACACCTGAGAGTCCAGGTGAATCTAATCTCTCTGAAATATTACTTATGTTTTATAATTATTGGTGCATGCTTTGCACTTCTAACTAGATAACTGAGTAAAATTCGAAGAAACTCAAAAAACAGATGTTAGTTTGACAGTTTCCCTTATTTTCAGTTTCAACAAGAGGCACAAAAAGGTTGTTCTTTAATAAACGGATGAATGAAAGTCGCCTTTCTTTCTATTTATGGGGAGATTTTAATGTTAATCAATCTGTGGCTCCATAAACTCACCACTGAATTTAACTTGTTAAATATCTCAGTTATTTTTGCTCATGCAAACAATGAGCAGTGACTCTGTGCAGCATCAGTTCTGGTTGTTTTTACCTTTATTTCATCCCAACCTGCAGGTTCGGTTGATCCAGTCCAGAACTCAGATTCTGTTTCCTGTCAGTGAAACTCTGCAGGTTTACAGATCAACAATCTGTGAAGCTTCTCTGCAGTTTGAAGACTGGCACAGCTGAGGACAGTGATGCTGATTGTTGCTCAGGCTGCGCAATTAAAACAAAAGCTTCTGTTCTGTAGATGCAGAGTAAAATCCATCCATCCTTTTTCTTCCACCCTTTGTCCCACTCGGGTCAGGAGGGGTGACGGTGCCTATCTGTTAACGGGTCTGCGGGGAAACAGTTGATCCTAAAAATGAATCTTTAGGACCAGGAAGAACTCAGTGAAACACAGGCAGAGACGAACGAAGGATTTCTGGGGCCCTGAGCAGAAAATGTTTCCAGTTTGACTAATTTATGACAATCCAGGCAGAACAGCTCCATATGCAAGAAATATTTTTAAATGATAATTTAATTTAACATCTTATTTTGTAGTAAAGTAGTGACACAGATGAACCAATAAAATTATTTGCTAATCACATGATTTTTTTTAAATAAAAAAAATATACATTTCATTTATTTTTCAGTATTTAACAGTACATTTTTCTGTGCTCAAAACCAAAATTGCTGAACTAATAAGTATGAACACGATCAAACTGTTTTCCTTATTTGTCAGTAAAAAAATCAATGTGGGAGATTTTCATTTCCTAGATGTAGTGACGTCCTTATGTGTCAGTTAATAGGAGGATTTCTATGAAGATGCATCAAGCCTTGTGTTGAGGTTGTAAGCGTGCCAAGCCGGCTGTACCAGGTGACTGATTTAGGAAAGGGATCACCTGTTCTTAGCTCTGTAATAGAGCTCGACAGATGAAGCTGCTTTACAACCAGAATGATGTAGTTAAAGACAACAAGCCTCCTGTTCCCTTCGCCAGCAGCTGTATGAATACATGTCTGAAAGGATCAGTATGAATTCTATTACAATGTGTTTTAAATGTAAATACAAAATATTGAAAATATAGGAATGGTAACATTAATATTTCTGGACAGTTCTCTGACAATAATATGTTTTCAACATGTCCATTTCCAAACGTTAGGAACAGAAAACGTCTCTCTTCTGTGAGACAAATCAGTAAACCTGCAGTACTGGGACATGAGCTGGACACTGTCCAAGAAGAACACGTCACACACCTGAAGGCTGAACCTTGGATGTAATCCTGCAGGTTCTAAGTTAAACATTAACCTGACTTATCTTCATCGTCCATCAGCTCAGTGCTGGTTGTATCTCAGGTGGAAATGAGTTGTGATTTTATCCCAGAGCGAAGACGTTTGTTCAGGAGCGTGAAGAAGAGACGATGCATCAGTAATCTGACAGGTTGGTGAAACTGATCTCCATCTTTTAAGAGTTAAACATAAACTATTTTGTTTCTTTTCAGTATTTTTGTTTTTACCATCATTGCTGGTTTATGCTAGTAGGGTGGCAGATATCTGCCACCCTACTAGCATAAGCTTCTGACCAAGAAGCTTTTGGCTTCTTGTGTTTTTGTTCTCAGTGATGATACTTAACTTCAGACATCAACTGTTTTGCTCATTTGTGCTCCCAGAAAATAAATTAAATTCAGTTCATTAATTATTCAATATTCACTGACAATAATTTAACATCTCAAAACATTTTGGCTTTTGTTTATTTTTTCACCTTTTCTTATGTAAGCATTAAATCTATCTCAGTATTTGATAGTCCAAACTTGAGAAGATTTGAACAGCAGTTATAACAATAAAATGATAACAAATTTCAAGATGAGATAATCAATAACAGTGGATCTTCGTCAGATAGAAGGTCAGTTTGGCTTGACATTCAGCAGAAAGAGCTACAGTTTTAGTATCCTCAGATTATCTGGTAACAATGTTTGATTTCAAACAAAATACATATAAAATACTTTCTGTCTATTAAAACATATGTTTCGCTCAAAAACAAATCTTGAATGGAGCAAAAAGATTAGTTACCAATGTTCTTTTAGTTGGACATCTTTTATTTTTACCAAGCAAATAAGACTTTATTCAGAAATTAAAATTTGCTGTTTGGAAACAGTCATAGAAAAAAGAAGCTGTCCTTTCAGTTCTTTAGGATCAGAACAAATTGCAAATGTTTATGGGTATGCAGCAGTTTCTACAGTTACTTAAAAATAGAAACCTCACATGCACAAAATCACAAATCAGATGCAATTCTGCCATTATTTAGTAAATAAAGACAAATATTTGAAAACTAAACTTAGTGTGACAAACTGAGAACAGCTGATGAATCCAGCAGCCAGTAGAAACTCCTCCAGCAGCAGTTGTCTGACTTCATTCTTTCTTCATCTTCTGTTCATTGAGATTTGAAGATATTTGTTTTTGTTCAGCTCTCAGTGAGTTTCACCAAAACATTCAATCAGGCTGAGCTCTGGACTTTGACTAGGCTATTCCAACACCTTGATTCTTTCAGCCATCTCTCTGTGGATCTGCTGCTGTGTTTGGGATCATGAGCCAGTTTGGTCTGAGCTTCATTGGTTAGACACAAGGATTCACATTCAACCCTAGAAAACTCTTTACAGATGAGGTCATGTTTCACTCAGACTGAAAGGTGCTGCAGTCCCGTGGATGCAAACCAGGCCCACAGTACCAGCTGTCCACCTCCGTGCCTCACAGTTGTATTAATATGCTTGTGCTGAAATGGTTTGTCTGGTGTTCTCTAAACACTGTGTTGCATTTTGAGTAAGCAGACAACTTTAGCCTCACCTGACCAAACATTGTTTCAAAAGCCTTTTGCTTCATTCAGACAGAACTTTGCTGCCATACTGCAGTTAACAACATGCTACTGACTGCAGTATGCTGCCATATTGCATACTGCTAACTGAGGCTGAGATAGAGCCCTGGGGCTGAATCTACCATCTATTATTTAACATTTTTATCATTGCAGTGACACCAGGGGGTCTGGTGTCTGTCTCTAGCTGCCTTCAGGTGAGAGGTTACACCCTGAACAGGTCGCAGTCCGTCACAGGGCACCAGGTGAAACTAATATGTTTTTATTACATTCACAATAAAACAATAGAACTATAAAAGTTTCACTGTCTTATCCCATAACCGTGCTTATCGTGATCTGTTTTGCTGGAACATTGCACGTTTCTAACATTCTCATCTGTTTTTCATAATTAAATCATCTGTATTTCAGGTGAATTTTGAGTAGAAAACTGAATTCCTGACAACATGGCAACAGGAGTAACTGGTGAGTCAACTTGAGACCAGAGGATCGATCAATCAATCAATCAATCAATCAATCGATCGATCGATCGATCAATCAATCAATCAATCAATCTTCCCTTATAGAGAAGTTCCATGCATTTGGATAAATTAGTGAAACCAAGCTTTGGGTCTTTATGTATGTTCTCCCTATGCATTCAGGTAAATTGATTTCTTTAAATTGCTTAGGGGTGAGAGTGTGTGTGTGTGTGTGTGTGTGTGTGTGGGGGTGTGTGTGTGGGTGTGTGTGTGGGGGTGTGTGTGTGTGGGTGTGTGTGTGTGTGTGTGTACGGCTGTTTGCATTATGTCTCTGTGATGGGCTGGTGACCCATACATGGGTGTTTACCTCTTTCACAATGTATCTATCTCAGATTCTTAGTTCCCATATTGTGGCTTGAAAGTTGTTCATGGAATAATTCATTTTGTCTGATTTTATGTCTCTATCATTTTTGCCCGTTGCAACATTTTTTTAAATGTCTTAATTCTTTTTTTTTTGTGAGTTTACTAAGATATGCAAAGTTATAGTGGAATGGAAGTTTTTTAATAACTCACTGAGGATCTTTTTTATACTTGCACTGCAAGAAGCTGTAAATACCTTGGAAACAATAACCTTTACAGCTCCGCTCCTATTTTGATGCTCGTATATCTGAGCTTCACTGTCTGATCACACATCTGGTTGTTGTTCTTATGCTATGATCTAAAGTTGAGTCCAAAGTCTCACCCAGAATTAATATTTCATTTCCTGTCAAGCACCATTTTCTTTGTTACAATAAGACACTTTAAAGCTGCTTCACAAAAATGTAATAATGGTGCATCGTTCGTTAAAATGAAGACGCATAAAGAAAATGCAATCAAATCTCATGAATGAAGAATGTGTTTGCAATAGGCCTCCTTAGTTAGACTGAAAGTATCTTTCAGAATAACCTTTAAGCACCTATTAATCATACTTTTCTCTGATATATTTTAACTTTAATATTCTTTCATCAGATGTAAATAGAAAATCATAAATTCACAGTAAAGGCTCGAAAAAGTCAAGTTGCAATTAATCAACGTGTGCGATAAAATCACTGAAATAAATTAAATTTCTATATTTTAATTCATTGTATGACTGAAAAAAAGGACAATATAAATATAGCACATTAAAACACATTGAAAACTTCTTGCATTTAGTGGTTTTGAGTTCAAAGTTTGGTGTGATTGTTTATGTATATGATGTTATGACTGGCTCAAGGTCATAACAAAAATGGGAGACCATGCAGTGATTAAGGTGCATAAAAAGGAATATTTATTAAAAAACAATGGATTGTGGATGTCAGTATCAGTGGTGTAATGCAAATGCTTGGATGTGCTGTATGAGTGCAAATGGAAGTGTTGAAGTGCAAAAACAAAGACAAACTCAAATGTGCAAAAGGAGGGGAGCTGAGGCCGACAGCAGAGAACCACAAGCGTCAAGCGGCAGAGTGGACGCCAAAGGCGTCCCAGAAGGTGGAGACGGCCAGGTTTAAATGGTCTGTGCTCCAAATCAACTGACCAGCAACACCCGCAAATGGGAAGAGCACAAAGACAGACAAAAGCACCTGCAACCCAACCCACAAGGCCCAGGGCTGTAACAATGAAAAAAATCCTCAAGGTCACATAAAGTCTCACACTGTTTGAGAGGAAACTGTTTGTTTCATTCATCTTAAGTCCAGTTGCATTTCTCCGGTAATCACCTGATTCTCAATTCTATTTGAACATAATTATGACCTTGATATGTTTCATTATGTCGGATCTGAAAGAAATAAAGAAACCTATAAAATATTGATCAAACACATTTCTTTACTTTCTCCTCAGGCTGGATTCGGCGGAGGAGCAGTAATGAATTGCTGCCACCTAACAGTGAGTTTCACTGAACGGCTGAATAATGATGGTTGGCAAGAAGAAAGAAATGTACATCCTCAGATCATGTCCATGGATTGTGGTTAAACTCTTCATTTCTATAAATGATGATACAACATACGACTGAAACAAATTTTTTAAACTATGAATTGTGTGCACACATTTAATTTTCTTTTCTAATTCACTTAAACAGGCACGTGCAGAGGGGTGTGGGGGTTGAGCCCCTGCCCCGTTTATCCTTTATACCCCTAGCTCTCTTTTTGTTTGTTTTTGTTGTTGTTGTTTTTTATCTGTGTATCAGGAAGCCTGCTTGTGCTTGTCAACAATAATATTTAGCTCAGTGCTTCTCAATTCCAGTCCTCAGGCCCCCTGCTGAGTTGATCTTCTAAGTCAATTCATTAACTTGATCCATCTCAATTTACTAAGTTTTTATAACTTAATTCATTAAGTGTGTTTAATATGACAAATTTAAGTCACTCTTACTCAAATCATTTATTTTTTTCTAATTAATAATTCAAATCTCTTTGACTAAATGCTATAGAAAATCAACTCAAACTTTTAAGTTGTTTCAAACTAAAAAAACTAAAATATATAAAATTACATTATCACTCACATTTTACTTAAAATACAGCTAGAACTTAAATTGTTTTAAATGTATACTTTAACATGTTATTTTAGTTTTTTAAAGATCATGTACACTGAAAAATGAATATAGTAGAGCCAAATTAATTGAATTGCATCAATTGACGACAAGTAAATCAATTAAGTTTATCCAACTTAATTTATTAAGTTGACTTAAATTGACAAATTTAAGTCAGGTCTTACTCAAATCATTTAGTTTACTTCAAATAAAGAAGTCAACTAGTAAAGGATCTCTCTTTTGAAAGGGTTTTTTGGCTCAGGCGACCTTTGAGAGTAGCTAGACAGGAAAGAGGGTAAAGACAGAGAGAAAAGTCATCAAGCTGGAATCAAACCTGCGACAATCATGTGAAGGACTAAGGTTTCCTTATGGGAGTTGTGCTCTTCCCTTGCACCACCACAGCACTCTAAACAGTGTATCCTTAGAGTACACTTAAAAAGTCAATGCAGTTGTATTATCTATCGCCGTTCATCATAACTCTAATGATTAATAATCAACATTCATATTGATGATCAATATCAACATGTTGATCAAAATGTTTGGTGTTAATCCTAACACCAAAATCTTTTATGTTTTTTTTCTTTGCAGTGTCTGAAGCCAGGCTTGTTCTTCTGGGAGACAACTGGTCAGAAAAATGTTCAGTTGGAAACTTAATACTGGGGAACACTGGATTCAACTCAAGGGAAGAATCAAACATCTCCATAAGAGTCCAAAGAAAAATTCAGGAGAAAAATCTAGTTGTCATTAACACACCAGATCTGTTTTATTCTAGAACACCTGAAGCAAAACTTAAAGAACAAGTAGAACAATGTTTGAGACTTTGTTCTTCTGGTCCTCATCTCTCCCTGCTGGTTGTACAACCTGAAAAATTCACTGAGGAAACGAAAAAGAGATTCTATAAAGTTCTTGAACTGTTTGGTGATCAGTCATTTGACTGTTCACTGGTTCTGGTATCAACATCTAGGCAGAGAAATCCAAGTTTCAATCAACCCTTACAGGACCTCATCAGAAGATGCAGAGATAATTCACTCATTTTCAGGGAAAATGGACGTAATGAGTTGCTCGGGACAATTGGTGACTTCCTGGCGAAGAGAAATGAAAAGCAGGAAATCCAACACCATCCAGTAATGAAACATCAAAGACAAGCTGCTCCAGCTTCTGGTGCTGGTAAGTGTTCCACAACTTTAGTTTTCATTGTTACCTGAGAACACCTGGATGATGAGCGAAACTCAGATGAGGGTCAGGAAGTGGATTTCTCCAGTTCAAAGCAAGGCAAAAAATATCACAGTGAGTCGCTAATGCCCTGAAAATATACGTATATTTAGGATATGATCCATGTATTCTCAGTAAAAAAGACTCGTATAAAGACAAGATATAACCTCGAGAATCTACCCGGCGTCAAGGCAATCGATATGACTAAGGATCTGGTGCTGCAGACCCCATATTATACAATGAGCCAGTAGTGTGAGGATGTGTATTTTTGTTTGTGTTTCCAGTTAATTTAGTTCCCGTGTCATCATGTCTACCCTTTCATTGTCCCCAGCTGTCAATAAAATATCTGAAAATACTATTTAAACGACGCGATCGTTACCTGTTAGAAAGTGGGCGTGGCATTAGTGTCTGCAGCTCCTGTTTTTAGCCATACATTGTTGATCCACTGTTATCTTTTTTTGGTTCAATTTTTAAAAAATGAACTTCCTTGAGAACAACTACCTTCAGAACACAAGAGTAACGTTTATCTTTCTCTCTAATCGAATGGTTGGAACAACTGTACATTTACATTAGACATTTTGAAGCTGGATCAATAGAGGTGAACAGGCTGCATTTACTGCCTGACCCTCATATGCATTGGGTGACGTTGGTACTACGTCATCTGAAACCCAGCAATAGCAAAAGCATGAAAAAAGCTTTTGGCTAGGAGTCAAATGCTTGACCTTTGTAAGGTGGATGGACTTTAGAACCGGGTTGATGTGCTCTATCTTTCTGTTCTTCCTGGCTTAGTGACATGAAAAAAAACTAAGACTTGTATATTTCAAATAATTGTAATCGTTTCAGTTAGACAACCAAATGTTTATATACATCTTTATTAGCAACTTTTCTTATAACTTTGAATCTGGTGTCCTAACCGTAAAAATGGACTATAGTGGAAAATCAAAGTTCATCTGTAAGGCTGGATTGTAGGAGTACAAAAGTTATATTTTGCGGAAGGTTTTATCTTACTTAATCATAATCATAATTATTTAATAAATAAAACCTACAAAAAGAGTTCTGCTGTGGCTCATGATCTTCCCGAAAGAAAATGCACAATAGAATAAAATTTATTTGAAAATGTTTAAATGTGTGGAATCCAAATACCTGCTTATATGGATGGTTAATGATTCTAATTACCGTATTTTCCGGACTATAAGTCGCAGTTTTTTTCATAGTTTGGCCGGTGGTGCGACTTATACTCCGGACCGACTTATGTGTGGAAATTAACACATCATTATATCATATCACATGTTATTTTCACACTAAACCGCAAGAGGGCGCTCTAG
>CAEFZY010029702.1:0-15795 GCA_903066815.1 Brachyrhaphis roseni | reverse complement strand
TTGTTTCCCTGATTGCCTCCCTGTGTATTTAGTCCCTCCGTTGTCTTTGTTCTCTGTCGGGTCCTCGTCAATGTTCGTCAGTTTGTTCCTGTCTCCACTCGTTCGCTGTGCGCTACCTGCATCTAGCCCCTGTGTTCCTGCTAGCAGTGCTGCCACAGTTGTGGACTGTTTTGTGCCTCATTGTTTTCATTAAACTACTCATTTGCACCGTTTACCTGGGTCCTTAGCGTTTGCCTCACCTCTCCACCACCACCATTTCATGACAATTACTCATTTTCATTCCTTAGTTGTCTCATGCGACTAAAAAGCTTAAAACCCAAAATTAGAAAATAACTTAATTTTGGTCACGTTTATTGTAAAATTGCACAATCTAGCTCACAATTAAGATTATTTACCAAGCTTATCAGCCAAATTACATGTAGCCTGTCCATTGCCCACTTTCACTTCCCTGAACCGCATGTAGTTTTAACTCTGACCACTAGATAAAATAGTATCCTCAGAACAATAGGCATGTGTTTCAAGCACTGGATAGATTTGTACCGTTTTTTTATTTAACTGGATGTAAAAATGAATACTGACTGAAATGAATAGACTGAATGTAACTTGATTTAGATTAGTTTTTTTAAATGCCTTACCTAAATAAAATGAATTTAAATTAAACTGAATTCAAATGAATAAATGAAAATCTTCCTAGATGAGGAGCAGATCGCTTAAATACATAAATCTATAACATTCATCCTGAAACTATTACATAAAAGTAGTGGAAGTAGAGTTTTTTCCCCCCTCTGATTATCCAGTGAAACTCATCAGAGTGAAGAAACTAAAGAACATAATTTTGATTAATTTAAAAAGGAAATTCATTTAATATGTCAATGGGCTACTTTTAAGTTTCCAATCACAATGTGCCCAAATTTATGGGATTCATTACAGGGAACTTGAACTAATTGGAAAGTCCTTTAAGGAAACTTTTTGGCTTAGCCATGCAACGGACCGGATTTCAAGTCTCAGGGATTTATCCCTGAGGAGGATTTCTCAGCTGTCCACAGCTCTGGCCTCCACATGTCATGTGAAATTTCACACGGCTCTCCACAGAGCTTCATCCGGACTGGACTGTCGCTTACAGTCTTCATCCTTGGTCACAGCAAATCGAAGCTGATCCCAGGCTGTGCTCTCAGACACGCTGCCGTACGTCTCAGTCTTTCACTACGAAAATGTGTTGACGGGATGAGAATTCAAGTTGAGCATGTCATTCTTTCTAGTTTTAAAGGGTTTCCACTGCAGGGACATCTTTGACACTGAACGGTGTGTGACAGACACAAACAGAAAAACAACCCAAGCCTGATTTATGGGAAGGCGTTCTGAACTTCAGTCATGGTGGATTCATTAATGCATTTTGTCACACCTGCTGTGCTTCATGTTTACATTTGAAACATTTGCACTTCTTCAAGCTGACATGATCAAAGCATTGTAAATTTGCTGTTGACTTTAGAAGCCCCTGCTTGCACAGGATGTACAAACAGCCTTGACTTGATTATTGTGTTACAGAACAAACACAGCGATTTTCATGCATGTTTGCTGTGATTGCCCAAATTCATGGAAATGTAGCTGTGCTTCAGACACAGTGGCATTCCAGGTCCCATTGTATGAGAATGAATCATTTGAGTGTGTTCACATTTGAATGCATCTGAGCCTGAACTTTGATGCTGCAGCTTGAGAGCTGACAGTGATAATAACAGTCTTTTCACTGGTCCCTCTCCTCTCACGCAATAACTCGGGGTGAACCTCACAGTGTGAAGATATCTGGCACAAAAAACCATGACTGTGAGAGCAGACTCCCAGACATGTGATCTTAATATGCTTGTGATTGTTTACCTGGCACATTGACCTTGGCATATTCATGTTTGAATGAACAGCTTCCAGAAGATGAAAAGACTGTTTATATCATTTTTTTTTTTGCTGGTAGCAACAAAATTGCTCATGAAAAATAAAAATGTCAGCACCTGGTGAAAATGTTATGTCAATGGCCCCCTTGGAAATATGTTTACTATGAAAAACTGATTTGTTCAATACTTATTTTACCCACAAGAACATAAAACACAATGTATCATTCTTCAGTGTGCACTACTTTGTGTTGATTTATGTTATACAAGCTGAATAAAACACTTTTTGTGATTGTGAAAAAACATGAATCAATTCAAAGGATACGAATACTTTTGCCAAGCCCCATTGTCAAAACTGAAAGCAATCATTTTCTGGTTGCTTCAGACAGACCACGCCCATCCCTAGAATCAGAACTCCCCAACAGAATCAGATTTGCTCCAGCTGGACGACACACCTTCCAAATCTGCCCACTAAAGCTGGCTGGACACATGCATGTCCTCCCATAGAGTGAAAAATACATCCCAGCTTGAGGAAACATCCGCAAGGCACCATCTCACATGTTAGAGATCTGTTGCCAGAAACCTTGAAGTAGATCTGCTTGCCACAAAAACAATTCTGCTGCCTATCACACAAAAAATGTAGAATTGTAGGTGTAGACTCTAGTTTGATGGATAAATATGTTGTTTTCTTTGCTACATGATGAAGTCAAGGCCTTTTTTTGTAATTTTCTGAACAAATCATTATCAGGTGCAGAATGCTGATTGGCCATCTTGACCTGCTGATGGAAATAGTAGCAACTTCACAGCATACTCCAATACAATCTATTTTCTGAAGTCATTTGAGACTCACAGGCAATGACAGAAATTCTGCATTTCTCATTTGTGCTCGGAGATGACTGATGAATGTTTATTAACTGTGCGTATTTAGATGATATCTTTCTCCCAGCTGACCAGAGGTAAACTCATTAGCACACAGTCATTATAGTCATCCTGAAAGATGTTCAAATCGCTCTGTTACAAACACATTTATTGGAATAAAACCTAAAATCCTGTTCACAAGTGTGTCTCATTGGATTATCCACCCTCACAGGGAAATTTTAAGTCTCAGTCACCACAGCTTAACACGTGCTGTGATGATGAACCACTGATCTCTTGCCAGATTGGAGTTTTTCCATCACACCCAAAAGAGAAAACGCCTGCTCCTCTCTTTAGCTTGCCATCAGCTCTTCAACATCTGCCGGTTGCTGTGCAAACTTTGGCCCTAAACTCTGCAGCTGTTCTTACTCCAAAACCCTGATATTTAAAGAGGAAAGGTGGTGCAACATATTTAATTGCTCCAGGCAAGGCTTCATAAAAAGAAAGGCAGTATGTTGATGAACAAAAAAAAAAGAAGAGTGTGATCTGCAAAGTGTGTTTTGCCTGCTAAAAACCACCAAATGAATTATTCAGACAATGTTTAAATCTCCAAACACTTCATGAACTTCAATCAAGAGAGTAAATAGTAAATAGATATTGACATGGAGGGAGTTCAACTCAGAAAAAAGTAGAAAAAACGAACGATAAAAATGTGGAAAATAGAAGTTCTGCATGGTGTAAAGCAAGCACCACATATACAAAGGCTGGTCCTTACCCTCCTTCTCTCTCCACTAATTTCCTGTTTGGTAACTGTCAATAAAGGACTTTAGTGCCCAAAAAGTTTGGAAAATTAAGTACTTAAGCTCCTGGTTTGCTTTCAGTAATTATTAGAACCACCTGTTACCCAGCTGAACCTGGTTTCTTGTGCTACATGGTTTGACCGCATGCCTTTCTAGTTCATCTTAAATTTCTTCCCACACATCTGGTTCTAGTTTCGATTTTCTGTCATTCCTTGTCAGACCTTCTTTCTAGTTGCTTGTGGTTGTTTCTGGTTGTTGTCTGTGCGTCATGTTTCGTTTTTTTTCTTGGAAATTCTGCCTCGGGTGTGCTTCATTTTTGATGAACAACATATCGCCTTCCTCTCAGACCTTACCTGCATTGGGTATCTTTCTTTTACCTCAAGTACTTTCCAATGCCTTTCTGGAAAGTACTTAATATTTAAGCAATGTGGGGTTGGACCTTTACGTTTAGTTCTAATCTTGCTGAAAAAAACATACCAAAGAAGTTGCCACTTCTAAACCTGACAAACGGAGAAAAAGTAGAAGAAATTCTTGTCACTTTTTACATCACAGATACATTCCTCTCAGTAATTACAGCTGCTAAATCCTATCAGAAAAGGTGTAATGAGGTTAATGAGATGACTCCTGACTTTGTGTATACATTACATTAAGGATTTTCTGCTGTCATCAATGTAAAAAATAGAGGTGATGGAGTTGAAATGCTGTTAATTTCTTCATCCTTTTCACCTTCTTCCTGTGTTGAGGAGAGAAGGTGAACTAAATGCAGACAGCTAATGATGCAATGAGTCACAGAGTGCTGGAGAAACGGAGCATGGTTGAAAAAGCCATTGTTCTTCCTCTCTAGACAGATGGGTAATGAAGCAGAGCCGTGTGAACATATTAGTACCTCCGGACCAAATCTCCCCCGACAGCGCAAGCCTACACCAACCTCAGGGTTTAGCACTCTATTAATGATCACACCCATGCTATGGTGGAGTGGTTTATCTCAACCCTACAGTCAATCAAAAAGAAGAACCTTCAAACCATCACCAAGGGTTTATCAGTGTCGCTATAAAGCTTGCCAGCTTGGTTCTAGGTTGCATGGGATGAAGGGTAGCATTAGGGAAGTACTACAGGGTATTAGAGCCATTGTAGATAAAAAAATAATAATAATTGGTGAGGGAGGAAAAAAAATCGACAGCAAAGTATTAGCGCCACACTAAGAAAATTTAAAAAATTATGAGAATGCAGCCATGATACTACGACTTTATTCTCATACAACTTTACTCTTGTAATATAACTTAATTCTCATAATGGCTTTATTTCTGTAATATTATGGCTGTTTTATCATATGAGTCTATTCTCATAATATTGGGACTTTATTCTCATAAATAATTTTTTATTTTTATTTTCTTAGTTTGGCTCTAATAGTCCGTTTTAAAATTGTGCCAAAAAAACTCAGAAAGGTCTAGATTTATTTAACATATTTCCAAATAAAAATTTGGATATTCTGCAATGTCAAAAAGTCAAACATTTGCAAAAAAAAGTGCATTTTCCATAATCAAAAACATGAATTTCTAATATTAACTTAGAATATTCTGACATTATAAAATCAAAAAGTTGTCAGAAAAAAAGTTTGCTGACATTACAAAGTACAACATTTGCAACAAAAAGTGACAGAAGTCCCCTGAGCTTTAAGTGATAAATTTAAGGGGGATCTATTGTTTGAATAGGTTATGGGTGTATGGGCTATAGATAACATACATTATATTTTTTGTACAGTCATTTTCAGATGTTAAAATTCCACTTTATTCAGTTGTGCCAATTCTGAGCTTAGGTCCATCTTTCACCCTGGGTCAGATCTGCAGCTCTGTTTTATAATGGTCAAAGTCCTTGGCAAGTTCATTACCTAGCAACTTGGGTTGCTAGGTAACGGGCTGGGGTCAGCTGTGGTTGCTAGGAAACGGGGCAGTGCCTGGCAGTTGTGACATAATAATCGGGAGGTTTTTGAAACAGTTTGTTTTCAGACACCAAAAAATATTAAGTTATTGGCACAAAAAAAACAGCATTTTCTAATACTTGGATTATTTTTAGAAGCTGTAGTGCTAAGAAGGTTTCCACTGTGTATATTAGTGGATACAAAATTATACCTGGTGTTTGAATTATTAAGACAGGTTTTCAGTTATCATAGCCATTGGATCACATTTTGAGTTTTTAGAGGGGGTCTTGAGTATTTGTGAATTTCAGTTATTTTATTTTAATTTATTCTTATTTGTGTTGTATTGGAAAAAAAAGATGTAAAAACATTTTATTTAAACTATCTGTGAAGCATTACCACAATTCATTATCATATTTAAATAACAAGGGAATCAATGTAACATGAAATATTTAACAAAATAATTTGTTTACAGGTGACTAACTGAGACAGGAGGCAGACAAAATGGCAGCGACTGCAACTGGATCCAGAGCTGCTTCCCTTGTACAGCCCTTTGAGTCAAAGAGCTTCATAAATAAATGCATTATTATAAAATATATCCAGAACCACGCTGGTGCCCTGTGGCAGGCAACCAGTGGCAACACATCGCTCAGGTCTCATCCAGAGGCATAATTTCTGTATCTTATCTGGCATTTCTGATTTGTTTTGAAGTCTGAGTGAAAATTACATCCTTTGCTTCTTTTTTTTTTAATCATGTTCTTTCAGATCTCACCTGGTTTCCATAGTAACATAGTCATTATAGCCAGGGAGTGTTCACTCTATCTGCTGTGATGAATTGAATTGTCTGTGGCAGGAATATTTCATCCCATTATAGATAGCGCTCAGATAATAGAAACACACAAGGAGTGAATTTTTTATACATTTTGATTAGGACTCAAATTCTGGCCAACAATCTCAAATGTGGTAAATAAACTAATCAGTCATTGCAATTGGAAACATTTCTGTGTATTGACCTCTGGTTTTTTTTAATGTTCAGTTAACCTTTGCAGCACCTATTGTTAAAAGGTCAGATTGGTGTAAATAATGGCTTTAAGGCTGACAATTAGGGTGAACTTTGCTGTAAATGGCAGGGAGCAGTAATGACATTATCCACTATTAAAACAGACTACAGCTTTCACTGTAAAGAAAAAGGTTTTGTTGATCCCAAAAAAGTAAAACAAGATTCATTGCAGTTTTACAGTAGTTGTTGCTTACCACAAAAATAATTAACATTAACAAAACAGTCCTCAATGACTGACACAACTGAAATTATGACATAGAATAAACATAGATAAATAAAGAAAAGCACAATATAAAAGCTCCCAACGGTCCTACAGGCCAAAATTTTATGTTGAATCCAGATGTTCATTGTCTCTATGCAGTCCATTAAGCAGCCATTATAAAGTAAAGACTGGGCTTTACTTTATAAAAGGACTATGGAGTTAACAGGTAATGCAGCTGATTATTCCTACGGAGTTCATGTCATTTGCACACTGCAGCACACAAAGAAACACCCTGGATTATGTCTTTGTGGAATGTGGACAACGATGCTCTCTGGTGGGACCGGGCTCCCACCCAGTTTAGTTGCAGTAAAGATGAATGAGCATAAAACCTTTCAACAAATGTTGTTTCAAATGGCTATGATAATTGAAAACCATAAAAGCTAGTCAAAATTCTGGCTTTAAAATAAAAACAAAGCCCATAAAGTCTAAAGCAAAATGGCTACCATTAACAAGCTTCAGAGAAGCTAACAATATCTTTAGAAGAGTCCACCTTACAAAACCTGCATGTATCAGATTTTTGCCACATAATAAGCATGTTAACCTAAACCTATGCAAATAAAACATGTTTTACAAACATACTCGTTTCAGAGCTGTAAGTTGTGGCTTTGCCGTTTTCCCAAAGGTCTGAAATAATACACCCTAATCTTGATGTGGTTACCTCAGCTGTTTTTGGATTTTTCTGTATCTGTCTCTTTTTTTTTTCTTTCCAGGGCAATCATCAAATCCCATAATCCTTCAGATCCCCAAATCCCTCACCACCACCACATGCAAAGAGGGGTTTAGAGCCCAGCAAATCAGCCTGAAGTGAGACTGGGAATCTGTAAGTGGAGGGGAAAAACATACTCCCACACTTCTAACAAGGTGATGATATATATTACATCTCAATTTCTGAAGGCATTTATTGAAATAACCTTCTTTCTATTACTTATTGAAAAGCCATTAGGTGAAAAATCTTAGAAATAAAAAGGTTTCAATTTCAAATGCAACATTGCTGACAGAAAATATCTGGAGGATGCACCTTCAGTCCAAATTGAAACTGTGAATTTGTTTTATTACATTTCTTTCCAGCTCAATCTCTATCTGGTTTC
The DNA here is from genome assembly GCA_903066815.1 of Brachyrhaphis roseni. Classification (NCBI taxonomy): domain Eukaryota; kingdom Metazoa; phylum Chordata; class Actinopteri; order Cyprinodontiformes; family Poeciliidae; genus Brachyrhaphis; species Brachyrhaphis roseni. The sequence goes on along the minus strand of CAEFZY010029702.1, from coordinate 7,935 downwards.
AACCTGGAGTCCCAAGATATCCTGTAAGACGGCTGTTCAAATAGTTTAGCCTTGTCTTTCTGAGCAGCTGGTGCGTTTTCTGTCTGAGTTTTGCCAAAATATGCCACAGAGATGTCTTGTCCAGAAAGCTGTGACTGTGAAGATGTTCAAACTCGGCTCCAGAGCTAAAGGATGCATACGGACAGACAGATTCTGTCCCTGGAAAGCAAAACATCAAACATTTCCAAGGTTAGTTATTTTTAGAACATTTATGTTTCCTCACTGTTTCAAGCTGGGTGCATTTTGTAGTAAATAGTATTAGGTTAATTTAAAGAAAAACTTCCACTATTGTTGTATAAATAAGCAGATAATTTACATCTATCTGTTTTTCTTGACTAATTAAATGGTAAATAATACACAGGCAGATGTCCAAATAACCCTTATTGCTCAGTTTCAAATGGAAAACTGTTTGGTTTAGGAAAAAACACCCATAGAGATCAAAACATAATTGTAGGGATCTGTGCAAAACAAGACATGCAATAAAAAAAAAAATCTCAAGAAGCAAAAAGCAAGAATTTAAACTTTTAAACAACCACTTCTGGAAGTTTTCTTTCTGGAAATTCATTGCTGAACAACACATCATCTGTTGCATTGAAAAGGGCAACAGATTGCAATTCAACAATTGGACAAATTAAGTGGGGTTTTGGTATTTCTCTTTTTTAAGGTCCCTAAGTGAGAACTTCTCACTGTGTCTCTAACTTTCACACCTCAGGGTTGGTTTATTCACACTTCAGAATTAGACTATTTATAAAAAGCAAGACCACCGCTGAGACCTAATCTATTTTCTTATCTATGTTAACCTGCCTCCTTAGCTGGCTTCTATAGCCCTTAGCTGCAGTGAAAAGGATATATTTATTTTCTGAAACAATTTTCATTAACTTAATTTTTAATAAGAGCTTGAAAAGTTGGTTTAGGAACTTTGTAACTATTCTGAATAAACTACAGCTACCTTGGATTTAAAAAATGAAGATATATGACAAAATATATACTAATAACCTGTCATGAGGAAACCATTATCTTGAACTTCAATGATTTTATTTTTCTGTTAAAATACATGTATTTGTGCAACAGGTATTTGTAAAATGTGTGTTACTTTTGCTTTAAATAGTGCATTTGTAGTGAAATGTGGAATTTAGCGTTCAAGTGTGACAGGACAAAGAAAAATACTTTTGCAGTAGTATCACCATTTCATATTTTTCCCATATTTAAGTGATTATTTGACCATGTGGGAAAGACATTTTAATGCTCCATTACATGGTCTGGGACATAAGACAATCTGATTTCGTGCTATGCAATGCATAGCTCTATTAGCACTGATAAAGATTTAGCTATTTTGGGACCCCAGATCAATTATTTTATAGTTATTTCAGCAAATAATTACTTAACTACTAAAGATTGAGTATCGACTATTTAATATTCAACCTTAAATAGTCAGACAATCAATTATGAAAACAAGACGGTGATGCCAGTACAAAACATAGCTTGCTTTGTCATTATAAATGAGCAAACTGTAACTTTTATATTGCATATACTTCATAAATGTGACAGGACTTGAGGCGCTTCAATTACTCTTTTGGAATGACATAAAACTGTCTGAAGACACTTCAACATAAGGAAAAAGAAAAGAAACAGTGTGGCAGCAGCATTAGCAGGAATAAGTGATCTAAATGAATTGTTTAGTCTTCCGTATCCAGGCAGGATCTGTTTACTTCAGTCTGTCTAGGGTGACATAAAGTTTTACTTTATTTTTATGCTGAACAGTTTTCTAAGTAAACAAAAAACTTATGTAGCAGAGTTAACTTACCATCCTATCTTCGATTTTATTTAGAAATAGTCTGTAAATGTGGTGGCCAAAATCATTGCTCTTTACTCCTACATGGTTTTTGAATATATTTTTATAGCTGTAAAGACTAAGGGCAGTGTAAAAAATATATTTTTGAGGCACAAAATATCTCAGGTCTTTCACTCCTTTCCTTTCTACCTTTTATCTATTTTAGAGTTGTGTTGTTTTACGCCTTACTGTTTGTCTGGTAAATTGTTTCTGCTTCAGTCAACATGATTTCCGTAATTCACTATTTTCTTTGCCTTTGTATTGGTTCACCTAAAACCTTTAAGGAATAGAAATAAACCTTACACTATCGCCATCTTGGATCTATTCACAAAAATATGAAATGGTGTGGCTAAGCTTAACATACTGACAACAGGGACTTAAAACTGTACTCACCAAGCTGCTAGTGGCTATCATTACAATAATACTTATCATAAATTTAATGTAGGTTGAATATTAATCTTTCTTTCTGAACTTAGCACCCCTATCCTTTATCCTTCGCTTCATTGCTTCTGGAACCACTGCCTCGCCATATTAAATCTCAAGTTTGCTATTTGGACTTAAGAGGGCTCCTAAGTGATGCCAGCACTTGCACTCAATAATCCACCAGCAGAAACTCTGAGCAGTTATCTCCTCTGAAAGTGCGAAGTTTATCCAAGCACAGTCTCCAGACTCCTCTCTTTCTAAGTCCCTTAACTGCTTATAAACTCCATAATCTAGACACCAAACCTGAAATATTAAAGTGATTCCAGCAGAAATGACGTTTCTCTTTGAAAACGCTCTTCGTTCCGAGAAAACTTAATTATTGTCTTCCTTGGCCAATCAGAGACCATGAGAGGAAATCCCGTGAGGATGTGAGAGTCAAGTTCAGCTAAGTGTTAGCACCTGGTCTTATCACACAATTAACCCGCTTGTTGACCGCGGGACCCCTTCTGCACACAGCTCGCCGTCACACATGGGGTCATTCACACATCCTTCCTTCTCTTCTGTCTCAGAGAGAAGACAAGAGGATGTAATTATTTTTTTAAAAGCTGACAGTTTGGGGGCATAAATGTAAAATGTACTTATAGAAAGTGACCAGAAGATTCTTTGTTATGAATCACATTCAGTTCATGGTCATTTGGTTGGAGATTTTGTTTCCTTGGCATAAAACAACTTATTAACTTACTAGATATTTAGCACTGTTACATACACAGTGTAGTGTGTATGTAACTTTTTCTAGTGTCTTTCACTAGAAAAAGCAGACTGCTTTACACTGGTTTAGACCTGGGGAAAATCTTCACTGCCAGCCCTAATATACAATGTATTTTGCACATATGCACCACATCTACATAATCAAATATAAATATCAAATATTGCAAAATTAAACTACCTCTTTGTATGTTTCACTCACCCTGGCTTACTTGAAACTAAAAGTTAATCTGGTGTGGTAGGGATCAATGAAATGGCTGAAAAATGTATCACAATATAAGTTTTTCATATAAGATACTGATAATTATTGATTAGCTTTTTGTTTCAAATATCTGAAATTCTGGCAGACTCGTGGCATGACCTTTTCTGTTTCATCCACAGTTTTTACGATACGTCATTGCTGTTCATTTTTAAGCAGTTATGAGACTCAGTGGTGAAACTTTAAACTGCTGCTGTGCCAGTTACTCAACAAGTTGTTGCTAGGTAACCAAGGAGCGACTTAATTGATGCCACCAACATTGCTTAGCTGGCTGTGAGAGGTTGAGTTGGTAAAGCCTTTCCTCTGCTTACATTTGAAAATCAATGTTAAGATCAGTTGCAGTTTATGTCTTAGATGTGTCAAAATTTGTAGACTTTATGACACTACAATATAATGAACCCTGCTTTTAAATCATTATGTTGTAATCAAATAAAATTATTTTTTGACCACTGCTGTTACACATGGTTATTACAAGTAAAACTGTATCATCAGAAACAGAAAAATGTGTAGCAATATATCTGTGATTATATACAAAAAAAGGATTTTTTGTTGTTCGGTTACTTTTCAGTATTGGGAAAAGTAACTGTTTTACCTCTACAAAAATGTATTGTGAATATAATACAGCATGTGTACAATAAATAGATGAAAAAATATAGGTGGAGCTGTGTCAAACTAGTTTTAATAACAGTTTTCTGAGCATATGCCATCTAACAAAGCTGTTTTAAATGCCAGTCCTCTGTTCTGCTGGCTTTTTTTTTGGTTTGGGTAATTTTTCAAGCCATGAAATACTGGACAGCGTTCCTGTCGTTCTCGTTATGAGTCCCTGACCTTGAGTTGACTCATCATTGCGTCTGTTGTCGGTTAGACGCATGCCTCATTCCCCAGTCAGCTGACCTGTGATACATCCGCCTCGTGCCTGATTCATCATTCATCCCGTCTCAGGGACTTACCCTGTCACTATGTGAGTAATGAATTTTTACCATATAGAGAGATACAGCATTCTATCCGATATGAAGTATTATAATTTGTTTTTATATGAGATGTAGAGGAAGGAAATGTCATAAAGCAACTCCAGTTAGTGCTTTGGCAATATAGGAACTCCAGAGACCAGCGAAGCAGGTGGATTGCATGATGCTATCAAATAATAAAGGTTCGCAAATTCATGACATTACAAGGCTGGAGGACCTTTATTGATTTAGCCTTTGCTTCCTCTATACAGCTGCGTGGATGTTTTAATTTGCAACGGTATAACAATAAAAATAACCAGCTGAAATCCACCACTGTAAAAAAAGCTTAAGTTCATTTTCAGTTTGAGAAATTCCCATTACCAGGGATATTATATGGATGCACAGCCTCCATTAGAGGCAGAGGTTGAGCCAGATATTGCTAGACAAAAGCTTTGTCATCTTCTGAAAAATGCCCCATTGCTTTGAAATATTGCTTTGTTAATCATGATGAATACATATGACCATCATGCATGTAGAGATAATCTGAGGGATGTTCAGGCAGCATGAAGGAGATACTACTTCTTAATGTGCTGGAAACGTTTGTGACTAAATTTATAATTGAACTGTTAATGGTTTGGCATTTCCTTGAGAGCCTAAAAATGTACCAGAGGAAGTTAGAGCAGAATAAATTTAACCAATACTTTTATTTCTTTCCACTTTTGGGATTGCAGCATTAAGAAATAAAATCAATCTTTGGAAAATACAAATGCATCATTTAAAGAGAGAAAATGTAAGACCTTGTTCTTCAATCCTGTAATGACAAGAGTCTGTGTTACACACTGAAAATCCAGGGAAGCGATTCAAAATAATTTCTCTAGGGTAATGTATTTATTAATTTACTGGATAAGTTAATAATTGAGGTTTTGTCAAAACTATTTGCATCTGTGTTTTGGTTTTTATACCAGTCAGATTTGTCTAAATTTACAACAAACTGATTTAGAGAAAATAATGGAAGTAAAAAATGATTTTATCTTGCCATATTTACTCTAAAATATGTCTGGTTGGCTCAATAAAAAACAATCAAAATGAGACAAAATTGATAACATTTTGGTTTTTTCAGTTCTACCTACTCAGAACTCTCTAGTTCTGAAAAAAACAAAAGAATAATTCTATATTGAAGTAGTTTTTAAAAAATCTCAATTAAGCATGTTTTTTAAAAACTAATTTACACTCAACCAGCAATAACTCCACAGACCAAAATATAGCGCTGCTCTGTTGAAGCATGAATCAACGTGCCATTTGGTCTTTTACTTGTGCTCAGAAAATTAACTCGGTAATCTATTTTATGGTCCATCGTATTCAGGAGAACGTTTTCTCCACCAGTTGAAGGGGAGCTAAGAATAGTGTATGACAGGCCAGCTGCATGGGCCACTTTTACAATGGAAACCGATAAAATACGGTACTAAATCACACAAGATTTCCAAAACTTTTTTCTCTAATCTTGCTCCAGTGCTAAACAGCTGCTAACGCTTGCTTAGCACCAGTTTGGCTTTTGGCTTAATAAAGTGCTTGCTTCTTTGATCCAACTTCAAGCTCAATCTCCAAACCCATTTCTGTTAGAAATAAAGCCATTGATATTAAGGACATGTGTCTGCAGCTGTATTGAGGTGTGTAATGTGGTTTGTGTAATTAAACTGCCTCCTGCAATGCTGTCCTCCACAGAAATTAAGAATAAAATGAATGGGTTGATTAAACATCTAAAGTAATGAAATGACATCCATCTTTTTAGTGATAGTCAAAAAAGATGCTAAGTAATCTCTTTATAATATCTTACTTGGGTTTTTCACATTTATTTTTTTTATTACAGCTAATTTAAGGTATTAAAAGAAAATTATAAACTTTTTAATAAGCTGCTAAGACACAAACTTTCTTAAAAGTTTGGTCTTAACATTTAATTTAAATTAAATTAAATAAAGATGGTATTTTAAAATGTCAGACAATGAGTTTTTTGATTGCTGATATAAAGTGTTTTTTATCACAATCACTCATTTACTTTATTGTCCTAAATCTCTCCAAAGTCCTATTGTGGGACATTTAAATTATACTGGCATTAACTAAAATGTGCCACCACATCAGATTTCTTAATGGGGTCAACAAACTCTGGTCTGTTGAGACCTTTGGCCTTGGGACGCTGAATGATTGCGGAAATAACTACTCAGACCAAGGACATGATGCATCCATCTCTCCAGAGCTGCTAAATCATGAGTGGCCTGACATTTGGGGCCCTGTGTGCTCAGAAGCAAGCAGCCTCATGATGCATGATAGCTCAGCTGATAGCAAGAAAAATGGCAAGAGTGAAGGGACTTCATCATGATGAGGGTGTTATCGGACCAAGATGAGCTGCAGCACGGCTTGGCGAGCAGCTGAATTCACTCATTTATCTCCTCCACATGGTTGTGATTAATGAGCTCTTCTGGCTCTGGTTACAGACCAGAATAACCCTCCCAGTATTTACTGGTAAATCCTTCTTTAGTGCTTATCATTTCCCCTCTGCTAGCCACCCTTCTTGCTTCCAGTCCTATTGGGAGGGTTTTTCCCCATTGAAAGGAGTTTTTTGTCCTCACCGCACTATTACCGTATTTATTTAGAAATGGTTTCTGCATTTTTCTCTCTAAAGTCTACAATATTAATAGTTCTTTAAAGAGACAATATTATGTGTTTTCCAGGCACAGAGTGCACAATCAAGTAACTATGTTCACTTCACTTGTTATAAAGATGCTATATATATCAAGTATGGCTTCAAAAAGTTTACATCGCATTTTATCATCTTGAAATTGTGCATCTGTCTCTTTAAAACTCCTTTTCTTTCTGAAACTCCACTTTCAGGAAGTCATCACAACATGTCTCCTCTAGTAACCCTTTAACAACGTTTTACCAGCATTTACTGAGAAGTAGTTTGTATAATGAACTGAGCTGATGTGCAGTTCTACCAGGTCTTTGCTAATTTCTGCTGGCTAGTCTGAAGGAGCTGAGTTGGGGAGTTGCTTGTAATCTGCAGCCCAGTGGTGATAGGTACACCCAGCTAAATGGTTGCCACGGGAGATTAAATGATTTCTCAAACAAGATTGAAAGAATCAAGGCAACACTCCAGGTATGTTTTTGATCAGGGAATAATATTATAACATTATGTTAAGCTCACAAAAGGCAAGTTTACATAATACTTCCCCTTTAACATGCCTCACGGTTTATCGTAGGGTTGTACTGATTCAATCCAATATATGGATTGTTTGTTTAGCCCCTAACTAAACTTAGATGAGAGGGGCGGGCCAAGGAGAACTGAGGGATTTCATTGGATAAGCCCAATGTCCATCAATAAAATCAACCAATGGGCTGTCGAGGTCGATAAAAATTAGATTTAATATAATTTTTTGTTAAATTACGACAGCGTAGGGCTGCCAGATATGGACAGTAAAAATGCATCAGTCTGGACTCCAGACGGTCAGTCCTCCCCTGGACAGAAGTTCAAACTGAATGCAGCTTTTTTTCTTTCTGTTCAAATTGTCAATCCACCACTGTTAGGTTTATTTTTTGGTTCCTAACCTGCAAGAATCAACCAGAGACACAAATTACTTTTCTGCAGAAGAGGGGAGAGAACCAGCAAAGCGGTCCTC
>CAEFZY010029700.1:0-15390 GCA_903066815.1 Brachyrhaphis roseni | reverse complement strand
TATGTTTGTACATAATTGTTGTTTTTGATAAAAATACTTAATGGATTTTCTGACCTTTTAGGTCGGGTTTTTTCCCCCTGATGGATCAGATCCTCATTTGGATCTGAAGATGGCGAGCTAGAGAAAAGGATTATGGACTTTATGTGATTATACACCTGGCCAGTAGGTGGTTTCGTGTGCACATGAAGCTTCAAGAAATGAACCCTTTCTCGAACCAGTTGGCTCAAGTGGTTCAATGCCTCATGAGGCTTCATCTCACCATCACTAATACCTGCCCTTAAAGCTACAGTACGCACTGCAGCTTTAAAGAGAGAGAACAGAGGTAAAACTTTTACAGAAAAAAGAAGCTTGTTTTACAGTTGCAGAAAAACAAAAAAAATCCATTTCTGCCCATATGTTTTTAAAAGACAGAATTGCGGCGTTAACGCGAGACTTTACACTGGTGACAAAAAAAAGAAGAACTATTTGCCCCCTTATGATCAAATTCACCTTTTTTTTTTTTTTTGAATTTGGAAAGCTGTGTCTAATTCACTAGCCGCACCTTAGTTTCATTGCTACCAAATCTGCTATCTGGGAAAAAAAAGAAAAAAGTAGCTGTGGTGTTTGAGCTTCCTGGCCCAGTTTCAGAAAACTGCTCAGAGATTCAATTCAATTCAGTCCCAAAGTATTTTATTGATCCTAACGGGAAATTAAATCTTGTTGCAACTCAAATTAATTCAGCATTCCTCAAAGAGTTGTTGTAGATGGGGATTTTTTTCCTTTGCATAATTTTCTTGGTTTAATGAAGAATCCTTCTTTGCAACATCATTGCCCAGATTTCTTAATAAAGTTGTCTCTGTTCTGATAGCAACTCTTTCTCTCTGTCTCTGCTCCCACTGTCCACTTCTGCTACTCGACACAATTATTTTACTGTTGTAGACAAAAGAATGGCTCAAATCATCATTTTAGATGAAGTTACTCTCTACCGAAGCAACAAAAAACTTTTCTGAACAAATTAAAAACATACAACAAAAATTACAAAGCAACAGAGATATTAGGAATGATCCCATGTTCAGCCTCTTACATCTGTCTCGCGTACTTTAAATAGAAGTGTTAGCCGGGAAATCTAAAAAAAAAAAAAAAAAAAAGTTACTTAATGTGAAGAAGTTCTGCAGAGTTCGAAGATTTCTGGTTTGAATAAGTTTCTCCTTATGAATCTTTGCAAGGAAAAGAAAACTAGTCGTGGTCATATGGGTCCATTTCCTCTGTAAAGTCTGACGTTTTGTCGTTTTTAGGGGTTTGCACCAAACATACAAACAGCACAAAAATACAATACGAAGAGTATTTTTGTGCTAACAGCAGTTTACAGTATGAGTCCAAGTTGTGTATCACTAAAATGTTTAGTGACAAATGCAGTGAATATCTCAGGCTTCTTAAACTTTAGCAGACATGAAAATTGCAATAGTCCAAATTAGTGGTTGTCTTTAGAAATGGGTTCTGCTCCGTGTGAGGATGAATGCCGGTCAGGAGAAATTAGACCAGATTCGTTTGCCTTCACATGTCCATCTTGATACACGGTTTATTTGCTTGTCCATTTGCATGGGTTACCTTGGCAACACCAACAACAGGCTTGTGGAAAGTGACCAGAGTCTCTCTCAAAGGAACAAAAACATTTTGCACAGCGATTGGTTTGGTTTGGCCATGAATAACTACATAGCTGTTGAGGGAAATTATGAGCAATGTTAGTAGGAAGGGAGGAGATTCTGCCTTCAAGAAATCAAGTAACCATGTTAGGTTCAACTTTTATAAAATAAAGCCACATAAATATAATGTGACTCGAAAGAAATTTAGGTTCATAATTTAACACCTTTAAATGTGGCCTCTTCGTGAAAAGTCCTGCTTTTTCTGAAACCCCAGCATCAGGAAGTCATCACATCATGGCTCCTCTATTAACTCTTCAACCACGTTTTTACCAGCGTTTCACTGGGAAGTATCTCCTATAATAAGCTCAGCAGACGTGCCGTTCCACCAGGTGCTTGCTAATTGCTGCTGGCTAGTCTGAAGTAGTGGGGGAGTTGCAGGGGAAGGGCTGAAGTGAGATGGGAACTCAGAAACTCAGAAACTGCAGCTTTGAAGAGCTGAATGGCTGCCGTGGGAAATTAAGTGATTTTTCAAACATGCGTTTAAAAAAAATCAAGGCAACACTCCAGATACATTTTTGATGAGGGAATAACATTGATATATGATGTGTGTATGATGCGTTCTTGTGGGCTACAGTTTGTATGCCTAAAGAATTCAGTAAAGTAGAAGCTAATCTACCACATCAATCATTTATTAGAAAAACATTAAGCCTAAAACATACTACAGCAACAGACTGAGTGTTCTGTTCTGTCTGCTAAATTCTTGGATGTTTTTTTGGCGTTAAATCCTAAAACATGAAGTCGCATTGTTGTCAGTTGCTATGGCAACGAGTCTGCGTGTAGCTTGGCCGATACAGAGCGAGAAAGTGGTTTCGGTTTTTCCCTTTGCTGTGGATCACAGCACGAAATTAATACCTACATTTCCAAGTTTCACTGAGTTAACGCGGCTATGGATGACATGTAAAAGAATAGTCTTTTTACCCTCCAGCGTTGTCCGCATGCGCGAAATTTCTGTACGTAGACAATAACATGCACGGTGTCTATATTTATAAATCGTAAGTCAGTGCCTCAGCAGCTATGAACCTCACCGCACGTCACTGATCTAAATTATGTGATAGAAACCAGAAAATGTCATCATTTTGTGCTGGCTTTTGGGATTTAGCAGTGGTGATTGTAGGATCTGAACTTTAGAGGTTCTCAGCCCCCCATGAGTGGATGACACAGGTACAACAGTTAATGTACTGAGAGTGGGAAACATACGTTTTTGCTACAATAAAATACCAGAACTTAATATTTGCTACAGAAACTTTTGTGTACAGATACAGAGATTGGACTTTTCCTCTAGTTTATGACCAGGTTTTCTCCAGATCTTTGTGGTTTTGGCGCTGCCGCTGGGCATCATGAGATCTCAGCTCCTTTCATGGGTTTTTTTGGTTCAGGTCTGGAGACTACTGCACGGCAGAGTATTGGGGGCTGGGTGGCCATTGCAGATAGAAAAAGAAAAAGGAATACATTAAAAAAAAAATAAAAATTATCAAAATTTTCCAGGAAAATCAAAAAAATTTCTGTGCTCCAAAAACTTTAATTTTGCTTGAAAAAACTCAGAAATTTCTGGTATTTATATCAGAATTTCTGATTTTTTTTCTGGCAAATTTTTGACTTTTCAAACTCAGAAATATCCATATTTTTACTTAAACATTTCTGAGATTAATCTCAAAATTTTGGATTTTTTACAACTACTACAATAGCTGTAATATGTCGTCGTACTGCTGCAGAGAGCTGTAGGACATTCATCAAAGGGTTTTCATGGCACTACTGGCTGTTATTCAGCAGTGGCTAAACAGGAAGAAGGGCAGAGAGAGAAGCGGAAGTAGATGAACTGAATCAAACCTGGAATAACTTCGGTGACGTAGGTATTGTCTATGCACAGTGCACCTGCTCCACCATTGAGACATGTTCCACTTTGTGGAGGAAATTTGCAGGTTTTTGTGTTTGCAGTTGCTTTTGTTATTTGCAGCATTTTCTCTTGTTCATCTGTTTCCTGTGGTTGCAGCAGTTTGTCTTTACATTTGTCTAGCAGTTGGTTAGAATATTTCACTGGCTGCAAACTATATAAAAACTGTGTCACTGTTTTTCTTTGGAAAAAAAAAGAGTTTAAAATATGATAATAAATAACAGGTATTTGAAAGCAAATCTTGGATTCAAAACTTAAGTTTTGGGCTCATGTTGGGAAAATGTCTAAGACTATCTAGACGTAGTCTAGACAGGACAAGATATGACTATCAAGAAATAGTCTTGATAGGATGCTGAGCATATCTCAAAGCAGCTAAAATGTATATGCAAACATTATTATATGTCGCATTATTCTATCATTTGGGGCCATACTTCAAAATCTGCCATAATTTGAAGTACCGTATGTCCCCAAATGATACTTCAAATTTGGGATCTGTTTGTAAATTGATCGCCTTGGGCCTCGACACTCTTCCATGCAACTGGCTGATGGACCTCCTCGTTGACAGAAGCCACCGTCGTCTCTTGCTGCTATCCACCGTCGTTGTGCATATGAATTAACTGGTTTTATTTTGCAACCAGGTTGCTGTGTATTGCAGACTTCTGCCCAGGTCCCTCTTGAAAATGAGATCCAGATCTCAACGGGGTTTACCTGGTTAAATAAAGGAAAAAAAAATAAAAAAATAAAAATTGGAATATGTTCTGATGAGACTCATTTATCAGATTAAAAATATCTTTAAAAAAATTACCATCTTGGTTTAATACCATCAGGTATTAAACATACGCTACATTTTAAATGCATTCCTGTATTTAGGCGGAAAATCATCGTCTAAATGATGATTTCCCGTGTGTAATTAATCTATATTAGTGCTTCACGTGATAAAACTACTGAAATCAATGGACTTTGGGTAATATTCAAATTTAATGGATGGGTCTGAACAGCCAACTGTGTGGCAAGGACATAAGATTCCAGTATGTTACGCCATCTTCTGGTCAACCAGTGTAACTTCACAAAAGGTCAATTCAAACGGATGTAGCTGCCAGAAATGCTAATCTAGAATGAAGCTGTTAGTTAAAATGACATTTAACAACAGTAGTTAGTTATCTAACAATTACTGTGAAACAACAGCTGTAAATGTTTCTGTCATAAAACAACAACAACATCGGTTTCTTTGTAATTTGTATCATTTTATGTGGTATTACCATCTGCTTCTAATTAATACGAATATCTATATCGGATCCAAAAATCGATCGGCAACAGTGATTTCACAGAGCTTTTGTTACCGCGTGCTGTTGGTCATGTTAAGTGATAAATGAACTGCTTCCTTTCTTCCTTCAAAATAAGAGTCTAAAATAAAGAGGCTCTCAATAAGAGTTCATATAAAGATAAAATCAGATGCTGAGAGCAACTGGACAGAACTTTGCAGGACACTTCACTTTGAAGAAAGATATTGTGGGATCATACATAAGAAGGCTTTGTAGATATTAAAGTTTGAAGCTTTATGTGAGGGAAGGATGGAAACAAAGTCACGTCGTTAAATATTTCAGCCAATGTTATCTGATGGAGCTGCATTTATTGGCTGCACTTTGCAAAAGGCTCTTGTTGAGTTTGTTTGCGATTTCTTTCCGCTGGACAACTTCCTCACCACAAAAATGTCGAGTTTGCTGCATTAATCCGTCTGAACGTCTAATTATGAGTCACAACTTTCAAGGCGCTGGTATGAAGATGGGAAAGCAGCTAAATCTGAAAATACAACATCCTTCAGTCCACAAGGACAACTTTCCTTTACAGTTATGACAGTTTCTCATATCTTCTAAATTTATCCTGTTTTTTTTGTTGTTGTTTTTTTCAGTGTAGAAATCATACTGCTTCAATGCACTCATCACATTCTGACAAGTGCTTCTCAGGATTAATTATTAACATGAGAATAATTACATCCAATTCCAGTACAGACAGCTTGTTCAACTGGGAGGGGCGAGTTTACAAAAATAAACTGACGAGGCAGGCGCAGAAAGTTCACAAAAGGGTAAATATTAGCCAATGTTTCAGCTCAAACCTCTTCTGGTCTTAATGGAGTCAAAGTTTTTTACGCATCCCACCTGTTAGTCGATGCAGGTTCTGAAAAGACATGCAAGTAGTTTGCTGCAATCTAGAGTTTTATAACAACTTGCCAAATTTTATCCCATATGCACATTCAAAAAAAGACAGATTGTCAGATTAACAGTAACCTCTGAAAAGAACCTTTAAGCAGGTATTAAACATAACTCTTTTTTTTAGAATTTTTTTGTTGGTCAGATGTAATCAGTTTTCGTTAAATGTAAGAAGAAGAAAAAAATCATAACAAAAATAAAGGCTGTCAAATATCCCTCTGTGTGCAATTTCTTGGTGAAAGTTCCTGAATTAAACTGACTTTTCAATAATATTCTAATTTGTTGAAAGGGTCTATACATAATGTAAAAAAGGGCAGTGTTTTTCCTAACCTGATGATGTGTGAAGATGTAATTTCAGACTTGTGAAACGATGATTGACCTGTGATCAACTGCATCGTTTCTCGGAATGCTGAGTTCAGTTTTACTAGTGACAACCAGGCTCAGCTGCTTTGGAATGAAGTATGCTAGCGCTTCTTAAAGTGTAAGACATCACACTAAATCAAGTCAATATGCTGCCCCAGAGATTCCACTGTCCACAAATGAAGAAAACATGGAACAGTGAAGACTGACCACTTCTCAGGAGAGGTCAGCCTGCCAAAAGTAATCCTAGAGCACATTAACAAATCATTCAGGAGGTTACAGAAGACACCAGGACCTTCGAAATTAGTTAAGATCAGCATTCATGATTCAGAAAAAGACAGTATAATATAGATAATCTGTGAAAAATTGAGCCAGTGCTCACAGTACTAACTGTACCACTCAGTCAGAAACAACCAATCAGAGGCAGGAGGAGGGTTTTTGCGCCGTCAATCACTCTCGTGCTCATGCCTTCCCTCTCCCTCTTTGTTAAGCTACAGTTGGGTCACCACTACATAGCTTGCCACAAACACCAAGGCTAGTTAGCCACAAAGGCTAAGGCTAGTTATGGGTTTTCTTTAACTGTAAGAAGTTTTTCCACCATCAACACATTGAGCAGCATACAGGAGGATGACTAACAGCGCTAAGACCCGCCTCCTGGCTCTGATTGGTTGTTTTTCAATGTTTTTCCTGCCCACAGACAATCTGTCTCATGCCGTTCAGTCACGAATGTTTTAATAAATAGGAAAAACACATTTGTGAAAGCTACACACTGCAGCTTTAAGACCAACAACTCTTGGATCATGCAGCTGGATAATACTCCATAGCACAACAGTGTTGTACCAGTTTATTATCAGTTGTAAACCATGTAACAGCAGCATCACCATTTAGTCTTAAAGTGGACATATCATGCAATAAGGATCTGTCTATCTATCTAAAACCCACTTTTTTAGCCCTTAAATATGTTTTATTGTGTACTCTATTTATGAGTGCAAAAAATTGTAATTAATTCTCTCCCGGTGCTGCATGGATATCTTTAAATACTTTTTGGGTTATATTTTTCAGTCTGTTAATTTTGCTCTATTTGTTATTATGGTTTCTTGTTCGTGTCGTCGCTGCATTTGCTGTGGAGCTGCAAAACAAGCTCACGACTTCTGGCTTATCTGCCATTTTTTCCCCTCGCAGTGATTTCATAGTCCAAACTCAGTTATGCTGAAGTTGCAAGTAAACAAGTCAAAATGTTCAGGTCTAGCTTGTATTAACTAACAGGATTCCTTACATCATCCCCTTGCATCATGTTGTGGTGCTATTTACATTTTAATAGGTAATCTGACATGCATGAACACTGTAGTTGAATTACACTCCTTTTTGTAGGTGGTTGGTATGGATGGAGAATGAGTGAATACGGTAAAAACACCATTGCGATGAATTAATTTGAATGCGTGGATCTGCAGGTTGTGCGTCTTCAATCTCCTGCTCTGGGTCTGACTTTGGCTCCAACATGTAAGGTTGGATGGACAAAGTCTTCTGTTGTTGACATCTTTAATAAACTTGGAAATGAAAAGTTTCTCTGCCGGAAGACAATTGGTATCGCTGCTATCAAACTACAAAAATGGCCGAACAGGAACAAATGGAATTCTTTGCAACCTGGAGGGCCACAAAGAACTGGAGTTGCTCCAAAACGAGTTGCTCTAAAACGAGTTGCTCTAAGACGAGTTGCTGTAAGATGAGTTGCTCAAAGACGAGTTGCTCTAAAATGTGCCTCAGCGGTAAACGAGTGGTCTGTGGAGATAAGACAACCAGGAATTCAGACCAAAGCATTGCAGATCTACTTCATACAGATCATAAATTTATGGTTTACGGGTGAAAAGGAGGGATTAAAAAATATGATATGTCCACTTCCAGCTTAACATAAAAAAAAAACCTGAAAATAAAAAAATATATAAATATCCCACTCAGTTTAAATAGTCTACATTCCATATGTCACAATGACTTGATAAATAATAAATAAAAGTGTCAAGAGACAGAAGACATAGCCACTCCCGTCAAAATAAGAATAAATTCTACACTTGTACAATTACAATTGTTATTTCAGAACAAGCATTTGTAGCCACAGGCTAGCTGATGTGAAAAATAATAACAATGCAACCGTTGAAGGGTAGAATATATCTGGCATGAAAATTATGCCGATAAAGTTGTGTGTTTACATCATTGCCACTTTCATAGCAGTTGTAAAGTGTTTGTATTCTATTTTCCTTTAAAGCTGAAACTTAGACCTTAAAGTGTGATGTTTAAGGTCTAGTTTATTCTCTCCTCTTTTCTTCTAACTTTTTGGGAGATGACTAAATAAAAAAAACTAAGCTTCACATTTCTGGAAATAATCAATTTCCTTTATAAAAGTAGATTGTGTTTTCATCGGCCAACTTGTCTATCGCTGCATACTCCTGTTTTCCGGGATGAGGTCCAGTTTTAAACTTTTTGCTTTTCATTGGTTGCCAGTAATGGCTCCAGCTTCCGTTGCTGTCAGCTCCAAAACCAAACGCATGAACCTGGGAAGAAAATAAACAAATATTTTATACATATGTAGTAGAATGACTTAATGGGTAGGTGCTAGTCAAAGCCAAACCCAAGTAAGACTTGAAAATGTAGATACCCTGCAAAGACAAATAGGGGGAAAGAAATCACTGTCTAGGTGTGCAAAGTGACAAATCCCTGCCAAAAATTATTATGATATAACAAAACATTGTCTATTGGGTAAAAAAAATTGAAAACATGTACTAGAGCAATTTTTTTTTTTAACCATAATCGGAATTTTCTAATGCAAGACAGATTTGAAAAGTTTGGAAGAAAATACTTAAAAAAAACAAACAAACAAATTTACAATTCTGCCAAGTTTAACAAACAAAAAACGTACCTCGTCACAAATGTGAAGTGCGGAAATCAAGGTCATAAAGCCGGTGGACGGGTACCTTCCTTTCTTCCCCAGCCACTTCTGATGAACATACTTCATAAAAGCTGGATTCAGCACCATCACCTACGGTAGAAGTTATTCAACTTACAAAAATGTGACAATTAATAAGAAAATGCTCATGAAGCAGCAACAAATAAAAACATACTCACCAAATTTTTGTTAGCTCTGGATTTCACTGGCCTGCATGATGTGGGGAAAAACAGCATCGTTTAGTTTAAGTGCTTCAATTAACTCATTTCAAAACAGAAGGACGCTTTAGCATTCAAGTCCTAAAATAAAAACAATCTTAAATTCTAAAGTAGAATTCAAATTTTACATCACAAAATATATGTTTTATATATTTCATTCTGTCTCTTTGGAGACCTTTTGTTAATGTCTAAACAAGCTTCTTACACAGATCCAAATATATTAAAAAAGATAACACAAAGTTATTTATTTAAATAAATTAATTAATGGAAGATGTGCAGGGATACTTTATGGCATATTTATTTATTTAATACTGTCACTCCTCACCCTCCATAACAGGGAGGCTAGATTGAACTTCTAGAGGAGGTTCTATGAGCAATGGTTCTCTCACTTGTTATGTCCGTTTGGGATCTTTCTGCTTTGTTTCTCAATATATCTTCGCATTTGGATCATTTTGGGTTATTTCTGGTTTTTGTCACTCCTGGTGTTCCATACTTTATGTTGGACTTGTAAGTTCTTTCTTTTGTTCTCCTTTACGTAAACAGAGATTATTTCTTTATTGCTAGGTGGTGGTATTTTGTGTTGTGCATTGTTAGTAGCCAAGCCAGTGTGCCTCTCCTTCTGCATATAACTTTTTTTTATCTTGCTCTTTTATTTTCTTCAGTTTTGTTTCTGTAAGTCGACTCATAAGTATTCACCTTCAATTAAAACATTCCAACCGTGTCTCTGCAATCTCAACCACAAAATGGTGTCACATTGCCATTGACACAATTCAATAAAAAAAATAAATAAAAAACTTTTCGCACACTTCGAGAATGAATATTGAATTTAGATTGCATAAGTAGCAGGGTGATACCTTAAAAGTGAGACTTTGGTTTACTGCTAGTATCTGCCGTGCCAAACAAAGTATTCATCCAACAAGAAAAGTTAGCATAAGCAAAATCAGAAAACAACAAGAGATGTTTTATGAATGAACAAGTTAGATGAGCTAGAGTTTCCCCAACAGTTTCACAAAAAGCACAGTTCACAGTAATATCACCTGTTAGTCTCTGAAGTAGTGTTTAGTTGGGCAGAACCTTTAAAGTATTTTAAAGAAAACTTTCTAAAGCCCTCAAATTAAATATTAATTCACAAATATATAAATAATTGTAAGAATAAGCGTAAGTCCCTGAAAAACGTGGTTACGGCCCTGTTCGGCCTCGCTGCCGTGTCACAGGCAAATTGATGACACAAACGTCCTGCAGCCCAGCAGAATGGAGCCAGGGGGCCACTCAGATTTCTCCAGGTGATGTTTAAACACACACACACACACACCCACCCCCCCACACACACACACACCCAGAATAGTTCACATATAAGAAAGGCTGTGCCAGGGTTTAGACTCTTCAATATCACAGCAATGCAGTTAAACCACGTTACTCATTTATTATTGTCAGGCTGGGAATATAGAAAAGCTGGAATGACAATAAAACGTCTACATAACACTGCTTGAGCAGTTACGTAACAGATAAACTGCTTACTTTATTTCATTACAGGCTTCTTTTGGAATGCAAATTTAATAGATTATTGCCACTTGCAAATTGCACACAACACTTAAAGGGATTCAATAAAAAAAAAGAGAGACAAACATTGTTGACAACAATTTTAGATAACAAATAAACCTGAAGAGGAAAGGATTTTATGAGGAACCAACAGGGTCACGAGTGAAGGACGCCATTAAATGAACAGCACGTAAAAAAGTGAAGACACAGAAAATTGTTTAAGTGTATTAAATAAAGATGATAAGGCTTCAGAGACAGAGAGAGAAAGAAGACATAGAGAGGAAGGCAGCTGGACCAGCTAATGTTTATTCCTTGCATAATTTCCTCTGCAGATAAATGAAATAACACATTTTCATATGAAATAAAAGTCTACAGGTGCACTGTTGTGTCAGGTTTTAGAAATGCCACCAGTTCATGTCTGCAATTAAATTAAGGCAAATGTGAAGCAAATTCAGATGTTTACAGAAATACAGTCAAAATGTCGCAGTATGTTTGTAGGTATTTGAACCTGCAAAGATAATCCAGCAATTCAGTTCAACTAAAAAAAAAAAAAAAAAACACTTTCCCCAAAACACTTTAACAGAGCAAAAAGAAAAAAAAACACTCTCACAGCGAGTGGTACGATGTCTTAACTATACGCTATCTCTAGATGAAGCATATTGCAGATGTTTTGTGTTATCAAGACGAGTGTATTCACATCATAAAGAGGACGTAGCTGTTTAAAGAAGGCCTCTTCCTAAGATAGCGAGTTCAGTGAACTTGACAAGTAAGACGGACAGAGTCAGATGATTGGACTCGAGTAGCAATGTGTCAACAGTTTTACTTTAGTAAAATGAGAAAGTAGCCATTTCAAAAATTACTCAAGAGTAGAAAAGTAAATGTTAGACAAAGACTGTGCAAGTAATGAGTAACTGTTCAATCACAATACTTGATGAAAGAAATCATCAGTCTGGAAAAAGTAGAAAGTTACGTACAAGTTCTGGTTTTGTAAAAAACAAAATATAAAAAACACAAATAGCATAATTACAAAACAACAAGGGCTGTTGATGCCAATGTGTTAATGAAAGGGATTAATCTGATAATTTTAAGATGTTGATATAAGAATCAGAATGCCTTTACTGTCATTGTAGAGAAGCACCATATAATCTCATTTAAGTACAGCCCTTCCAAAGGAAGCCAAACAAACAGCATAAGACATGAGAAGACATCATGGGAGGTGCCACCCATTCATTAGCTCAGAAATGAAAGAACAAGAGGTTGGAGGAGGTGAAAAAGAAATTATAGTATCAAGTTTTCAATGTTTCAATATCAGAAATTTCCTTGTTTTGCTAAAAGTGTTTTTTTATTTATTTATCACACTTTGTCCCAACAGTGTAAAGGACAGTGGCAAAAAAACAACAACAACAACAACAACAAAAACCTCTTAAGAAAAGCAACATATAGACAAAATAATGGGGCCAGTGAAGGCGGTGAGTTGAGGGGGGTTGTGTTTACCATGAAGAATGTTTGCATGTTGAACGCAAGTTCGTGAACGCAGTGCAGTTGAGTAAGTTTCCCTTATTTACTGTTGAGTACAGGGCAATGGCCCGCCTGCCTTCTGCTGCTACAATAAAAGTAATCTGATAATTGCTTGGATTTTAATTGGTTGGAATGCAGCAGAAGGAGGGCCTTGCCCAGAGCACCACTGCTGCATGTGTACTTATATTTCAAGTTTAATTATATAATTAATCACAGTGCTAGAGTATAATTTATATAACTTTTTTTAAAATAATAATTAAATGACACAAAATTTTGACCTAAAATTCATTTTTGTTTTCTTCCAAGAGACAGTGATACAATAAATAGGTTTCTTTGGTCTTGTTTTTGTTGTCTCCATTTACATCCAGGTGGATTTTAACGTACTTCACCGAGGAGGTCCCACATTGCTCCCTTGCCCCTGTGTAAAAGACTCTACATCCGCCACTGCATTAATCTATGCACTGCTGGATTTACAGTTAAAGTCGCAACCGATAATTTTCTATAAAATTAAAGAATTATTCTACTGGTTGGAAAAAATAAAGAAAAATAAAAGGCATGCTGCTTTCTGTTACCCTAATGAAGAGAAGACAAATAAATACGCATATTTTATTTTTCCAGAAAAATTTAAATGGCACTGCCTCATATTTATTAGGCTGTATTTACAAACAGCCTTATATTGAGACTGTATGTAAATACATGGAGCACTGAAACATATAAGAACTAACAAAAATATCACTCACTTTCCAGAAGTTCTTGTTGAAAAGGACCTGAGGAGCCACTCGAGGTCTCTAATCTTGAAAACAAACATTACAAGATGAGTAGAGTTATCTAAAGTCGAGCCACTCTCTGGATACATGACACGATGAGTTGTTCTTGCTCCCACATCTTCCTCAAAGCCTTCGGTTGGAGCGCGGTTGATTCTAAAACACAAGGACAAATTTAGGGTTGCTGAATTTTGGTTTGTTTGTTTTCGTACATTTTTAAAAGGTAAAATATGACTACTTTTTTAAAATGAGTATTTACCTTACAACGATATCTTGGAAATCTATCAAGGGTCCGTAATGCGACCCCTTCAAGTTCACAGAATTTCCAACAACCGCACAAGTCCTGCATCGCTCAGATTTGGGTTTTTCAAGAACAGGACTGGGTGAGATTATCTTGAACAGTTTGTCAAGTGTTGCTTTAAAGTAGCTGAAGTTCTGTCTGTTGCTCTGTAAGTGCTGTCAGATTGAACAGACGCAGTCGACTGTTAGACCGGTTGTTTTTTGCCCACGACTAAAGACAAAATAGAGAAATGTTAAAAAAAAAAAAGGGCATACCTGCCACCAGTCATATTCATCTTCAGAGAGGTCGGTCGTTGCCGACAGAAACGGTTCAATGGAGCGGTTCAGGTGTTGATTAAGAAACACGTTTTCTTTTGAAAAACATTTCTCACACCAACACGAGTTTGGTATTTTAAGCTCAAACCAGCTTGTATAACCTGCCGTCAAAAAGACGCCAATTGTTGTGACAGCCAGCAGGACAATCAACATTTTAAACTGAAACCACATCCTGAGTAATGAAAAAAAAAAAAAAAACACATCAGAATGAGGTAAAAAAACAAGTGAATTTTTAAAGACATTTTTACGTACAAACTTAAAAATAAGTCTTTTTTTAAACACATTTCACAAAGTAATACATCTCGTTTTACTTGAAAGATGTCTATAAATTTGATTTAACTTACCTGACGTGAAGGGAAATCCTTTCAGGTGCAAAGCTTTAAAATAGCCACAGACTATCTGACAAACTGTTGGACTTTGGAACAAGTTCAGGTCATTTAGTGTGGCCTGTTCCGAGGAAAGGTTTTCATGTCATCTCAAAGGGGAGGGGTGTAGCTTTAGGAGATAGACTTTGCACTTAACTCAGTGCGCCATTTTTTTTTTAGCGTTTAATAAAACACATATTTGGCAATCAAAACTCTGAACGAATTCGAATTCCTAAAAATATGTAGAAAGAATTACAGTCATCTTTGGTAGAATTTCAATAAAAAATAAAAGACTATTGGGTGAATCAAATTGTTTGTTTCTTACAGGAAGTATGACATGTATTCCAAAAAATTAACAAAAATATAAATTTGAAGGAGGTTAATTGTAAGCCTATTTCCATCTGCACACTCGGTACCTCTTTTGTACCTGTGTTTCCTCTTTTCTGGCAAAGTTATGGAGAAGCTGTGTATTATGTGGCATACTGTATTATTGGTAGTTACAATTTTTCTTGTAATGTCTTCTTTCCTCCTAATAAAAAAAAGAGAAAAAACTTAAAAAAGTAAGAAAATATTTTCTATTTACAGTTCACTATAAAGAATACCAATGTGTTTCTGTTCCAGAACACTTGACTCAAGTGACAGAATGACCCGCTCTGCATGCCACTGAATGCTGCAGTAGTCTGATAATCACCCACTTATTCAAACCAAGTGTGTGGCAGAGGGGAAACACCTGAAAGACTTTTATGAACGATTAGTTAGCTTGTGAAACAAACCAATGGGATTCTGTGTGCGTCATTGTCTTTTGTTCCAAAGTTAATTTGAATGGTAGATTGAGAAATACACTTGACCTTGACTTTGCTTGCGGCACTTCGTTTCTTTTTTTGTCACACTTGTTCCACAATTCCTGTGTCTTGTTTTTCCATTGCTGTCCAGAGTGGTTGGAGCTGTATCTTTGCCTCAGGCCAGGAAAGTTTGTTCTAAGTGATTCTTGAGAAGTGGGACAAAATGGGTTTAAATTTTCCCCCAAATTTTTTTCATTATTCCTCAAGCTTATGTATTCAAATATGACAAATAATCTTCTGGACATGTAAAGATGCCAAGGTGCAGGCTCCCAGTTGAAACATTTCTTTGAAAATTACATGTTTAATGGCCCTGAACCAGAACTTTGTCATCACCATCTGACAAAAATAAATATAAAATTATTTTTTAATGACCTTATTAGTGATATTTTTACTCAGTTTTACAGACAAATGCTTCTCAAGAAACAAAATAAATATTATTTAAAACAATAAA